>JAVBJF010000410.1:0-305950 GCA_033439095.1 Pseudococcus viburni | reverse complement strand
CAAGATTAGGTATGACTTAATAATGCATTATTCAATGATTAGGTACAGTTTCTTTAACTTCTTGGACGGATCACTTCCCTGTGAAAGAAAACGACATTATATTGGCTGAAAAAGTGTCAATTAATAAATACTTGAACAGTACCCAACTAAACTCAGTACGAGGATTGTCAAGAATTGTCATTAATGGAGATGCGGCGTGTTTTAAAACCATTCGAGATTGGTAAGACGATTATCAAATCTATTTCAATTCAATCAGTTTTATGAAAATAGGATACCCAGTTTAATTTCAATTTATTTTGTTCATTAAAATGATTTTCCTCCTTTCTTATGTACATTGCTATTTCATTTCTGTTTTTTCAACTTTGAATTATTAAAGTCACATTTTTCCTTTTACCAATTTAATTTCCACCTTTTTTCAACGTGTTATTATATTTTTTGGTCGCTGTTTCAGGTACAAAACAGAAGGACTCAAGACTCCCTCAGTGGATATTTCTGTACTTTCAGAAACGCCACAACAGGATGACGATGATGCGAGCTTCAAAGCAGCAATTGAATGTGCCAAACGTGACATGGAAGAAAAAATGGAATCCATCAAGAAAAAATTTCGTAAATTTTAAGACATTTTTTTAAAAATTTTAGTTACACGTATGTTATTTTTCTACACTTGAAAACGTTTATTTTTAATTTCATTTTATAACTATAATCTATTATCATTCAATTTTTTTTTTCTTCTACTTCTAATGTAGATAAATATATATTTCATTTTTTATTGTATACGTTCGAAATCAAATTGTTTGCATTATTTTAAGGGATGGAGGGACAGGGGAAGGGTCAATGAACGAATTAATCGAGAGATTGAATATAAAAAAACCATCAGGTTGATACATGTTCGCACCTACTTACCTCAACACTCCAACAAAATATTCAAAATTTTATACCAATTTATTTTTGTCAAAAATGGGATTTCAATGATCTGAATCCAAATTTATTTTCAATTTCTAATTTTTTCAACTCAAATTTTTTTGCAATTTTAGAATTTTTTCTATTGTAATTTTTTTACATTGATTTTCCAACAATTTTTCCAACATTGATTTTTAAATTTTTTTTCAATTTCTTATTTTTTTAGTTGAAAGTTTTTTCAGAAAAATTTTTATTGAAAAAATTTTACAGTTAGAAAGGGATTAAGTATTTTTTTTAAATCAAATAAATTTCTTGTACCGAGATCTATGAAACTAGTCAACATTTTTCTTTCGTCGGGTCCGGAAAGTTTGTGATGCTTGCATCACTGTTTATTTGGGGTATGTACGAGTTAAATCCACTTTTTCTCAAAAATTTCTTTCAACTGTGAATTTTTTTCAAATTTCAACTCCATTTTTTAAAATTATATTTTCAACTCTTAATTTTTTTCTCAAGTATTTTCAACACCAGAATTTTTTTCAATCTAAAATTTTCTCAGATTTTTCTATGTTTGAATGTACTTTTCTGAATTTTTTTTCAAAATATTGTTCAGTATTGAGAATTTTCTCGAAACAAGGATATTAATTTATCACTAGAGCTGTCAAAAATATGCAATTTTTTCACTGAAATATGCGCATATATATGCATTCTTAGATGCCTGAAATATGCTAAAAATATGCATTTTTACCCAAAATATGCGAAATATGCATATCCAATATGGGTATCAAAAAAAAGGTTTTTTAAACCTCTATAACACTATACCATTGTCGAAACTGTTGAATGCAGTGTTACTTCACCACTAAGCTGAAAAGAACATTTTTGAAAACATAGAAAGCTTGAAAAATGAATATTAAATTCCTACTTACGTCAAAAAAACAAATTTATTGTCAAAAGCAAAATTTTTAAAATTTTTTTCTCTCAAAAATGTTTTTTTAATTTTTTTTGAAAAATTTTTACAGTTTTGTAATTTTAGCAAAAAAAATACGCCAAAAATGGAAATTTTTGAAAAAATAATGAAAAAATAATGAAAAAAAAAAGTAAAATATGCCAAAAATTGTAAAAATAGTCGAAATATGCACAAATATGCACTTTTGGTGTTTAAAATATGCAAAAATATGCATTTTTGGTCGAAATATGCGAAATATGCAAAATGAAGTTGGGTTTTTCTTACTCAGAATCTTATGAAACGCAAAGATGTATTGAATATGCGCAATTATATCGCATACAAAAAAACATGCAAAGAATATTTTTGAGAGCTCTATTTATCACCAAGGCACATTAGCAAATTTTACCAAAAAAAATTGTCCTTGGAGAGAAAAAAATTGAAAAATCTGGAAAAAGTAGGGTGTGCCTTCCGTCGTTTTGGAAGGAATGGTCAGATTCAGCATTGGAAAATGATTGTTTTTCGTCGTTTTTAGAGAGACGATCAAGTACCCATTCGACCATTTTACTATATTGGAGGAATGTCGTTTTTCTTTGTTGTTCAAAAAACGACCAGAAAAGAACAATTTTCAGTAAAAAAGTTGTCGTTTTTCGTCATTTTGAGAGAAACGATAAAAAACGACCATTTTGCAGTATTAAGAAATGGTCGATTTTGGTCGTTAAGAAATGACCAAAAACGAACCAAATTGCCATAAAAATTGACGTTTTTCATCGTTTTGGAAAAACCGATCCAGAAACAACAATTTTCCAGTATTCGGAAATAGTTGTTTTTTGCCGTTTTTCAATGAACATCAGGAAACGACAGAGTTGTCGTTTTACATGTAGAATATCTTATTCTACATTTTACGTAAAAATGTAGAATAAGTTAAATTTTTATGTAGAATAACTAATAAGTGTAAAATGTAAAATAAGCTGTAGGGCTCTTCTGATTGGCTAATAAGACAATGATGGCTTGAAAAACCGATTAAGTACTAATGCTAAAATGTATTTACTTTTATAATGTTTGATTTCGAGTTTCAACCTTGATGTTTTTACTTTTATAATTTCTGATTTCAAGTTTCAATAATATTTTTACTTTTATAATTTTTGATTTTGAATTTCAATCTTTCGATTCGATTGAAGTACTCTTGTTATTTTTAATAATTCAATTTTTGAACTTTTCATTTTTTCAAATTTAAACAACTTTTTGTCTAAATGTTTGCCATTATTATTATTCCGTTAATCAGTCGTTAATCTGGATTTTCAATTTCTTTAGTAAACAAGATTTCCAATTTTCAGTCCAAAATTTCATGATATGATATCATCATTATCAATTCTTTACTCTTTAGCTGATGAAATTTTCTGTCCTGAAATTGAATACAATTTTTCAAAAAAGGATTGAAAACGTATTAATAGGTCTCTGATTGGTAAAAAACTCATGAATTAAATATTACAGTCGAGAAATTTGAACATAATTCAATGAAATTGACGTTTTTTTTAGGCTTATTTTACATATTCTACTTATTCTACTTATTCTACATTCTACATTTTTTCCAAAACTTATTCTACTTTACTTATTCTACATCTTATTCTACATTTTATTCTACATTTTACATTCTACATGACAACTCTGGGAAACGACCAATTTTCAGTACAGTAAAATTGTAGTTTTTCTTCGTTTTAGAAGAAACGATCGGAAACGACCATTTTGCAGAAAAACGATCGGAAACGACCATTTCGCAACATTGGAATACTGTAGTTTTTGATAGTTTTTGAAGCAGTGGCGTAGCCAGAAATTTCTCATGGAGGGGGTCTGAAATTTCATAATTTTTGAGGAATTCCAAGTACCCCCCCCCCAATCAAATTTCTTTTTACTATAAAAACACAGAATTCAAACTTTATAAAGTTTTCATGCGATTTGCACAGCACATTTATGGAGGAGGTCCATTTCATGTCAATTCGAGCAGGTTTTGAGCTTGGGTCTTCCGATTGCACTCAAAATTTTTTACGGGTTCCCCTCTATGGTCTAATGAAGGAATCACCGTCATTTTGATCCTAATCCTTCATGGGGGTGGGGGGGTGGCCCCCGTAATTATCGCATAAGTGGGTTTTTTTGCAAAACGGCTCAACTTAGAAGGCTCATACCCTATTGACAAAGAAAAACGCTAAACGCTGTAAAAAGCGCTATTGACAGGCGTTTTTTTGAGAAAATAGCGCTGCGCCAACGCTATTTACATCCAAAAAATAGATGGTTCTGTGTTCGTTTGTTTATTTTCTTTAATTGAAGACTTTTGTTTTCAATCAATTGGTAATTTCTGATAAAGGTGAAAAATTGGTTGATTCAATTATTACTCGTTCGTTTTAAATAAAGAATTTATTTAGCATTGATCTAGAACAAGATTCAAGCCATTAACGTTGATTTATTCAGTTTTTTCGTATAATAATGCTTATGGTGCTTTTGGTTTTTGAAGTAAATTTCTAAAAACAACGGCGCTTTTTTTTGCGTTTGGCGCTTTAAAAACGCGATTTCTACTGCGCATACGTTCTGCACAGGCGTTTGGCGTGCGCTATTTTCTCAGAAAAGCGCTATTTCAAAAACGCGATATTGTCAATAGGGTATATATCTCCAGATTGGTTCAGTAAAAAATGAATATGTTGGTGCAGTTTTGTAGAGAATTGAAAGGAGATTCAAAATTGGTAATCACATTTTGAAAATTTCAAAACTGAGCTTTTGTGATGAAAGCTCAACTTTCATGATAATTACAAAACCTTAGGGCTACCATTTAAAAATCTGAACAAATTAATGTAAGGAAAACTTTTCATGCATTTTTCAACTAGTTACTTTTCGAGATGGGATCTCAACACCCCTAGGGGGCACAGTGGTCCTCAATTTTGGTCAAAATTCAAAAAAATTGCAAAAATGAAGTAACACATCGATTTCTACTAATTCAAAGGCGCTGAGTTTGAATATGTGCTCAGTTTTTTCATCCAACCCCACTGAACCCCCCTATCAACCCCTTTGATGAGGTCAAAATACAAAAAAATGAAAAATAACGTGTGACATGTCGTTTGTTAGTTTTTTGGGAGCACTGAGTTCGAATTTTTGCTTATTTTTGGGTTCGACTCCTTAGCGCCCCCCTAACCCTCCCAATTTTGAGAAACCCTTTGCAAAAAATGAAAATATCGTGCGGCATATCGATTTCTACTAATTTGAGGGCGCTGAGCTCGATTATCAACTTACTTTTCCGATCTCCTTACAATGACCCCCAATTCATCCTACTTTTTGTGGTTTAGAGGTCATTGTAAGGCATGGGGAGCCGCCCCCCGGTAGCTACGCCCCTGTTTTGAAGAAAACTCCAAAACAGACAAATCTTTACCATTGGAAAATGGTCGTTTTTGAAGAACCGACCAGATACGACCAATTTACAATAAGTATGTGAAAATGGTCGTCTTTTGTTGGTTGTAATTTGTAAAGATACGACGAGAAACCACACCACCCAAGGATTTCTCGTTGGTTCGTGACATACATATGTATTTGTGAATTTGCTCGAAGTTCAGATTCGAAAATTTTCCCACCCCCACTCATTTACCTCCATGATTTTGGGAACTGATTGATTCAAGTTAGAAAGCTGATGAAAAGTAGGTAAATTTTTTGGTGGATCGAAAATACGGGGTCTAGCGCTTCCTGACACGCCTAGATGTCTAGAATCACAAGAAGTCTAGGTTACCAGCTGTAAAAGTACTGGTCATGAAATTTGTGAAAAAAGTCGCCGTCATTCATGGACGATGTTCAAAAATTATAAATTTACAAATTTTTCGTCGTAAAAAATTGAGATGCTGTTCTTCAAAAATAAATTCTGATATATTGACTTGACAATGAGTTATTGGAAGCAAGAAATGGCATGCTTTGATTTGTGAAAAATGATGATGAATTGAGTTTTTATTTTCCGTTCTGAAGAATGAAAATTCATTATTTGTACAAAATTTGATGACATAAGGAAGAACTTACAATACATATTACATACTATTACATACATATTATCAACTTTATGCATACCTTTTCTTGTGTTGTGTTTTCAAATAATACAATTCATTTCGAAGGCGATAACCAAGATAAAAGATAAAAAAATCTACAGTGTGACTCATATTGAGAGCTCCAGAAAAGATAAGAGAACCTATTCTTGATAAATACTGGTAACCTTGTTTGTGTAGAGGTATACTTAGAATCCGATGTTAGTAGATGTAGAATAGAATCATCTTATTTATGACTGTTTTTATGAAAGAATTAATGTCGAACGAGATAAAACTAAAAATACCACCCTATATTGTTTTTTCAACTCTAAATGAGCAAAGTTTTTTGAAAAAATTAGCCATATATGCTGCTCGGATAAAATGTTCTTCCAGGTTTTTCTCGTTCTAAGGACAAATTTATTCGAATTAACGATGAAAAAAAACAATGGCCATAAAATCGAATTGTTCACGAAACTCGGATGATGCATAAAGATCATTTCTATTGCCCTTGGAACATGTTCAGTTTCAGTACACTCGTAACTCGTGACGTCATATGAATAGTATAACAATACCTTTCAAATGAAATTTTTACGATAAAAAAACTATTTATCAGGTGACATAATTTTAAATTGGTATTTATGGAAAATTTATTTTTCAAACATCATTCGATGATTTCTCATTGACTAGGCCGACATTTAGGAAATGCCATCGGTTAAAAAATTACCTATTTGACAGCGGGACTCGTTTATGCGCGAAGATGTTGTATTTGTTCGAATGTGACAAAGCGAGGGGTGGAGGGCGGAAGAAAAAAATTATTGTAAAGCGAATTATGCGTGAAATTTATGAGTCGAATACGGAAACGAACGTAATATACGGGAGTCGAAGCGACGGCGACGCGACGATGTGTATGTATTTTTAAAATATCAACGGTGATTTTTTTTCTCACCACCATTGTTTGCTAATTTATTATCGTTATTATTTTCAGATATATGTTGTTCGGTTTAATTTGTAATTTCTATCTTTGGTAATGTATTTGTTAATCATTTACCAAGGTTTGCGATGCTGATTGACGTGTTGTCGGCGTTTCGTTATCGTCGTATTGTTCGCGCTTCGGCTTCGCGTGCCTTATAATATTTATCCTGTATGCTGTTTGAGCTCGGTATAGAACTTTTGTTCAAATTCTTCTTCAACCAGATTAGTAAAGTTTTTAAGCTGTGCGAGTTCCGATCTTCGCCGGTTGGCATTTTTAAAAGCTCGACGTAGGTACTTTTTGCCCCGTAGGTGGAAATGTCGAATTTTATTAAACTTTTCGCCAGGATTATACGATTTAATCGTCGTGATTTCATTTACGAGTTCGGAAACAATTTTACCCAGGAAGTCGAGTTTTGACGCAAGAATTCGCGAAAAAATTTCCCAATAATCGACTCTTTCGTGTGGGTATACTTTGGAATTATACGTCGAATCGTAATCGTTCGCGGTTTTCATGCACTTTTAAGCTTCTCGGTTTAGTAATGAAGATCAGCGTGTAATGATGAGTTCGAAATAAGAGTCTGAATTGATTATTTGTTGAGAGCGTTTGTACCTGGTTCTGAATTTGTGCTTGTGAAGTGATTTTTCGAGGTTCAATGGTAAGTCTGATGGTAATTAGTAAATATTTTGAAGCTTTTAATACGCTTTCAGAAAGTTAGAGACACGTTTAGGAAAGATTTTATAAATATTTATGTTCGAGTAATGTCGTATTGCCTAAATAGGGAAGTTTTAAGAATCAATGAATCGATTGCATGATTGTATTGTTCGATTTCTAAATCGTCTTTTTTTTTGAAATTGACGAGTCTTCCTCAAAATTTTTTCTATATAATGCTTGATCAAATTCTACCTTTTAGAAAATTATATGAAAATTTGATCATCTTTAAGAAATAAATTGGCACGAAATAAAATTTTGGCTCTAGTCGCATTCCAAGAGGGGTTCAGGGGGTTCGAACCTCTCCGTTGAACTCGATTAGGAAATTTTTTTATCATGAAATAGTGCACAAGCCTCACAGTGAAATTTTTTTTGTAACTGTCACTTTTTGTCACTATTTACTCCCCAAAAGTTACTTTTTGGTCACTTTTACACCTCCAAAGTCACTTTTTTTTCGATTTTGTTAGCACAATAAAAACTGGCTTTCTTCATTATTAAGTCATAATTGCTATTTAAAAAAAAAATCCTGGAATTTATTGTTGCTATAGGCTACAGGGTGTCTACTTTCTCGAAAACCTGAAAAAATCAGGGGATTTTGAAATATTATTCACTCTCTGAATCTGAATCGGTCAAATTTGAGGAAATTCGGTCTTTTTGAATCAGTGAAATAATTTTCATTAAAAATTAGTGATTTTCACTGATCTTTCAGTTAAAAATCACATATTTCTCAATTAATTTCCCATTTGTCAGAACAAATTGGTAATTTTGACTAAAAAATCGGTGAAAAATCACTGATTTAAAGTTGAATATTTCACTGATTCGAAAAGGTAGAATTTTGCTGAATTTGACTGATACAGATTTAGAGAGTACCTATATTGTTTGTTTTTTCCAAAAATCACTCAATTCAATTTTTTTACCCAAATCTGTATTATGTAATATCTGCCTTTTGAAAATATCCGCACCACGTCAGCGTCACTGAAATAAAATATTACTCAATTTTTTCATTGAATTTTGACTGCCCCCCATTTTTCCTCGAATTCCCAGGCGCCCCCCATTACATAATTTCGGGAGGAAATGATACCCTCGAAGCGCAATATTAATCGGTCATTAGATTTGAATTTTTTCAAACATTAAAAGTGCAGAGGTATAAACTAATTTCACAATTTCTTTAGGGGTGGAGCTGGTGAGTATGTTAAAATTGTTTTGTTATAAAACTAATTTGAAAATGTAGAGGAAAATTATTCAAAACTTCGAAAGATTATTAAATACCTACTAAACTTGTAAAAAAATGTCGTAAAATGATTTTAATCGGAGTAAAAAATTACAAAACATTTCAAAAATTGTTTGAATCGCTTTTAATCAGCCGAGGATTGGAAAAATCGTTAAATTGTAGTGAATTGTTTATCAATTTCCAATCGGTGAATGTTCAAAAGCTGTACCTACTACCTACTCTAAGTAGGAGTCTGATTTTTAATTTTTCAACAAAAATTTTTTGATGGTTTTCGAACGATGTTGATCCGAATACGTCAAAAAATGCAGTTTTTTTTCAAATAATGGACACTAGATCCTTTTTTTGGATACTTGAGCTGGGCTAATGAACCTCGTAGTCCAAATCCAATCAAAAAAATTCTTTAAAAATTTTTTAAATAGTATAAAAAATTCTTGACGAAATACCGTAAAAATGATTAATTTTGGGAAAGTATAATCTTGATCGTTGTAAAAATGGTTGAAAATATTCCAAAAATTGTTCCAGTGACAGTGACTACTAAAAACTGACTAAAATGGCGTCAAAACGATCGAAATAGCGTCAGAATACTTCAAAATGAGCTGAAAACTTTTTTACAGTGTTGTCATATCGATTTTTATTTTTTGAAGTTTTGTAGTATTTTTGGACATTAAAAAAAATCAACAGTTTTTCTCGTATACATTAAACTAGTTGAATGGTATTTTCATTAATTCCTACAATTTTTTGATTTTTGATTTTAACGTTAATTAATGAGATTTTTAATATTAGTTTACCAAATTTTTTCACATTTCAAACTATTTTCACGCATTTTCTAAAAGGTTCGCCTAATTTTGAATTTATTTATCGATTCTATTTTTATTTTTTTAATGTACAGTCAGCTATGAATGATTTTTATGATATTTTTATGAAAATTCATTTGCTTACTTTTTTTTATACTACTTCATTTTTTTTGAAATTTTAAGTGGGTAAGGTATTTTATTTCTGTTTTGAATACCTACTTTTTTGTGTAATTTTTGAAATTATTCGAATATTTGTCTTCAACCTATTGCACCCTTGTAAGATTTCAAAATAATCTGGTGATAATTTCAAATGGAAAAATTCATATCTATAGTTTTTTCTAAGTAACTTCAATTGAATTTATAAGATTTATGCCCATTATAAATTTACAATTGGTTTAGACAGTGACTCACAATTAAACTTTATGACCGTTACAAATTTTTGAGAGGGGAGGAAGAAGTTCTGGCTCAGGTGAATTTTTTCAGATTTTTCCACCCCTAAACACAATTTTTTTTCAATTTCTATTTTGACTTGAAATAGCAAAGTTCATCCACTTTTTTTTAGAAGGGCATCAGGTTTAGCTCATCACTTTCGCAAATTTGTTTGCTCAATCCCAATTTTTTCTCTAAAATTTCAATTTTGCCGTGAAGAAAACAAATGTCTTTTTTTATTTGCACCTAAAACCAAATCAAATGGGGGAAATAAAATTGCACTCTTAGCAGCAAAGATTGTATAGATTTAAGTTGAAAAAAAAAACTGTTAAAATAAGACTCCGGTTGAAAATTTTCAATTTTTTGTCCTCTCCTCCCTCATTAATACCAAATTTAATTCGCTCCTCCTACTTTACTTAATTTTGTTCGGTCTTTCTTGATTAAATCATATTTTTTCGACTTCCCCTCAATAAAATTACAATATTTACTCAATTTTTGCGATCATAAATTTAAACGAATTTCGCTACTTTTTCAAGAGAACCTACAAAATAGACGCCAGTTTTGTTGGATTTTTAGTACCTCGTAAAACTGAATCAAATTAGGTACTTTGCTCTAAACTACGACTCAGATCCGGCCATTCTTCGATGCACGTTCTCCCTCGTTACTTTTTCGTTTTCCAAACGTGTACCTAAAGTTCGTAAACTTCGATTTTGAAAAATTTTCCAATTTCAATCCAACCACGATTGCGCTTATTACACCCTTGTACCTTCAATTCGAAAAAAACAACTCTGTACACATGCCAGTACCTCGCGTTCACATCCATTAAACAATAAACTGCGTCATATTGACGGTATGTGTGCGAGGCAATGGCTCGTAAAATGAAGAAAAAACTTTAATCCCGTATCAGTTAAGTCCAATAGCAAAACTCGACGGAGTTAAATGTCGACCAAACGCGTATTTTCTTCTCTATGAAAAATCAGTTTTGGTTTGGCAGTTGGTTATTTTCGAATGAGACCGGAAAAATCCCCTCTTTTACTACACATATCAATACAGTGAGAGTTGGTTGTATGCTGAAACACCTCTACCTGTCTCCTATGCATATACTTCTTCGTAGCACCACAATTTGCCTCTATTCATCGTTACTAAATGTAAACATTTGGCAAAACATTTAGACGTGTGACGAAAATGAATTACCAAAAAGAAATACTATTTTTTAACGTTTATTATAATACTTTTTGTTTATTTTTTTCTCTTTCGTTGAACCGAGGGAATATACCGAGTGAAAGTGAGCAGAATGTTGAAAAAACCGAATACCGAAATCCCTCGACTGTTCCTCTTCTATAGACCTTCGTTTAGGTAACTATATGGTGAAAATTCGTACAAAAATCCTTCTCAGGCTCGTTAACGTGCGAAAAAATGATCGAGTAATGGTAGATGTTCGAAAAATGTGAAATGTTTGGTGTTTTTTCTTTTTCTGCAAGTATTATAAATATTAACATCTCTCAAAGTCAGACTCAAAAGTAGATACTTTTCGATGATTTGTATCTCGTAAAAATATTTTTCACTTTTACAAGGGAGTATCCCAACTCGAAGTAAAATTTTGAGCTGAAACAAAAATAAATCGTAAGTACATCATTAAAAGAATCCAATATCCAAAATTTCAGGTTCTGAAAATTATTTCTCGAATTTTGGCGAATTTTTGAAAATTCAAAATTATAAGTAGATAACCAGAATGTCTAACAAGTCCTGTTGGTGCTTTTGGTCCTGCTTTGAGCTGAGTGGTCATGTTTTGGTCCTTTTGGTCCTGCTTTGAGGCTTTTTTAGAGAAAAGTCCTGTTTTGTATTAATTTTGAGATCCAGCAAGGTTTCTACTGGTCGCGAAAAGTTGCTAAAGTCGCGAAAAAGCCGCAAAATTGACCAAAAATTTGTAAAAGTTGCAAATTTTTTCAAAATATTTCAGTTTTTCAAGAATTTTTCGGTTGAAGAATTGTGTTTAAATATATTTTCAACTTGGATTTTTTTGTAAAAAATTTTCACCCTCGCTTCGCTCGGGTTCAGTAACTTTACAATTATTTTTAAAATACTTTTGGAAGAAGAGGAGCTCATTACAAAATTTCTTGTTTTTTGGAAGTCAAAAAAAGAGCATGAAAAAACATTGAATTTTGATGAGAAAATTTAAGCTTCTGGATATTTTTTTCTGAAAAATTTTCGCCCTCGCTTCGCTCGGGCATGAAGAATATTACAATCCAACAAATTATTTTGAGGCAATTATGCGGGAAAATAACTTTCCTATCCAACTTTTTATGGCCATTTTGTACCCTTCAAAAAAAGATTTCGACACCCACTACTTGGATTTGTTATTATTTTTGGTTTTTGAGGCCAAAATAATTAGCATGACCGTGAACATCGCACAGCACTTCCCAAAGATTTATGAAAGTTCTGATTCTCTCTGAGTAATTCCTAGCAATGCTACTGCAATTTGATATTTTCTATGGAAGAGAAGAGTATTTCCTAGAAGGAGATAATAAAGCGCTTGAAATTTCCTTTAAAACGAGTATACGCAAGGGGGGATTTTTTTTTGGGGGGGGAGTACAAAATTTATCGTACCTATTTTTAAGGGTGCTGCTGAAGGTCCTTTTGGTCCTGTTTTGGATTTTGTCCTGTTTGTTAGACACCCTGATAACTTTAGTACCTCATCATCGCCCTGCAAAATATGAAAATTTGATATACCTAATTATTAATCAATGAAAAAAAGCTGAAATGTGATATATACCCTATTTTTGACCCCCGAATCGATTGGAAGTGGTTTTGAGACGTTCGAAGCCTCCAGAAAATTTTGGAATTTTCCAACACTACTGAAAAAAAAATCCATTAAAATGAGCCATATGAACTTCAGAGCCCATATTCGCGTACAGTGGCGTAGCCGGGGGGGGGTCCAGGGGTCTGGACCCCCCCACCCTTTGACGTCAGAAACTTACGTGAAAAAGTGCCTTTTTGGAGCATGAAAAATCCAATTTTCTCAAAGCTTCGCCCTCGCTTCGCTCGGGCATGAAAGAAATCACATTTGATAATTATGTATATAGTCAGGAATTTACGTAAAAAATGCCTTTTTGAAGCATTAAAAATCAAATTTTCTCAAAACTTCGCCCTCGCTTCGCTCGGGCATGAAAGAAATTACTAGTTCTATAAACTATTTGAATCAACTATGCAAAAAATAGTTCCCTTTTGATATTCCAAGTCTCCATACCCACTTTGCACCCTCCCCAAAAAAGCTTCTGACGCCAATTCTTGGATTTATTAGGTATTTGTATTGGCTTTTAAGGCCAAAATAATTAGTACCTATATGTAAGTTGTTTGTTCCAAGATTACATTTTCATCAGTTTTTTTTCCTTAAACGTGCTATGCAAATTGCATGAAAATTTAATAAAGTGTGGAAAATACGATGAAAATCGCTGACTTGGCGTGAGGAGCGTGAGATTCGATTGGGCGAAGTGATCGATAGATGAAAAACGCTTTTCCGAAATCGGAAAATTCTTCGAATTTTCCGAGACGTAGGGAAAGCGGTCGGAAAATTTTCGCGTAAATATTATCGCACGAAGCAGATATCGATACGAACTGCTCGGAAGATTATTCTGGCCAATAGCAACGCGCCTACGATTGATTTTCCCTAAATTTTCGTATTTAGGGAGACTTTCGACTGCGCTACAATTTTGAACAGTTTTTCACGATGGATCGGAATTTCGACGATGGTCGTTTCTACGGAAACGATAATTGTTCGATCGGACGATACCAAAACGATAATAATTTTCATTGAAAATTATTTTCACAATAAAAATGAATTTTTCTTTAAAAGAAAATTCAGACAGTTTCACGAAGAAAAAAAAAGAAGGAAAAAACTCGAGTTAGTTTTTACCTTATATTAAACTGAATATAACATCGCGTGAGGCTGTAAAAACTCGGTAGTTTTTAAGCCTAAATAATTTTAAGTTACAAATCGACTATACGCGAGAACGGTTAATACGATACAACGATCGCGGGTTAACGAACGGTACGAATAAATAAACAAAAATAATTAGAGGCCGTAGCCAATAATTTTACATAAAAAATAACCGCGTATAATTCGATTTCGGTACGGTAAAATTAACACCGCCCCTCGGACGATAATTTACTTTTTGTCGATTTTATTAAAATCAAAAATTTCGTTCGACAAGCGTTCGAAAACGATCCTATTGGTCGATTTAGTCAATAGATCGGCGAGGTTATCACTCGATGAAATTTTTACGATGTGAATGACCCCGGATTTGATAAGATCGCGAACATGATGATACGATACATCAATGTGTCGAGTGCGACGAGATTCGTCGGTGTTCGCTATCGAAATGGCTGCATTTGAATCGCAGAATATCGGTACAACGTCAGTGACCAAATCGAGACTACTCAACAGGTTAATCCACGATCGAGCTTCTTTTCCAGCCGTCGATAAAGCTACGTATTCGGCTTCCGCCGACGATAATGCTACGCAGTTTTGCTTTCGGACGATCCAGTCGACGATATTTCCATTCAACATGACGATGATACCGGTAGTGGATTTACGATCGGAGTCATCACCGGCGAAATCGGAATCGGAATACAATTTTAACGGATACGATACATTAAGGTAATTCGAATTATAAACTAACGACCGATCGATTGTCGTTTTTAAATACCTAATGATACGTTTAGCATAATTAAAAATTTCAGCATTAGCGAGATGCTGAAATCTGCACAAGAAGTTAACGGCGAACGCGATATCGGGACGAGTACCTCGCGATAGATACGATAACGATCCTAGAATACCACGAACTTTCGTTTCGAACGATTTATCTAGCCGTTTGTCTTCGATTTTTAAGCCGGGTTCCATCGGCGACGATATCGGATTTGAATCTTCAAGATCATATTTTACGATTAATTCACGGATGTACGATTTTTGATGTAAGTACGTTACATCGTCACTTTTTCTTTCGATTTCGATACCGATGAACTTTTCAGGTTCTTTTAGATCTCGAATTCCGAATTCTTTATTTAGCTGATCGATCAGCCATTCGATTAATTCGGCGTCGGAACCGGTTATCAAGAAATCGTCGACGAAAATTACGAAAATACACCGAGTTTTATCGCCGTCTTTATTTACATAAACGCACGGATCGTTTGCAGACTGTTCGAAACCTAATTTTTCTAAAATTTTCTTTAATTTTTTGTTCCAGTTCTGCGGCGAAGTTTTGAGTCCATACAAGGACTTTTTTAACACGAATACGATTTTGCGTTTTACGGAAGATCCTTTCGGTGGATCGAAAACTATCATACGAGTTGCTTCGCCATTCAAGAATGCCGTCGATACATCGGCTTGACGGAGTTTCCATTTATTCACAGTGGCTATGCAGACGATACCACGGACGATCGATACGTTTGCAGTCGGCGCGTAAGTCTCATCCAGCTCGTATTGGTGAGAGTCCTTGTATCCGCGGAGAACTAATCGAGCTTTAAATTTTACGACGTGGTTAACCGAGATTTTCTTTCGCAGAACCCATCTCGTATCGACTTTGGAGAAGTCCTTGCCTTCCAGCTCGTTCTCGGTGACTTCGTACCAGACATCTTTCACTGCCATCGCTCTCAGTTCTTCCTCGATCGCCTTTTTCCACTCGTTACCTTCAGGACCATTTACTGCCTCTTCATACGTGAGTTCTTTGCCCTGCTCGGTGGCTATTAACGCGGAGTATTCGATACGATCATCATCGTTACACAGATTGGATTTTATCGCGACTAACGAATTTTCGATTGTTTCAGGTTCAAGATTTACGGTACCGTCGTACGAATTTTCATTTAACCGGTCAGCATAAAGCTGATTTTCATCGAAGATGACGTTTGACGAATACGATAGTTTATTTCGCGGTACATCGAGTAACATGTAACCTGTTTCAGTATAACCAACTAGCATTTTTTCCACGGATTTCGGATCTAATTTTGTTCGTTTTTCTTTAGGAATAAATTCCCTAGCGACGCAGCCGAAGATACGAACATATTGGAAAGTCGGATCGCGATCGAACCATAAACGATACGGGCTTTTATCGGCGATAACAGAACACGGAAGACGATTGTACAAAAAAGTAGCCGTGTACAACGCGTACGGCCAAAATCGACGAGGGAGCTTCGAATCGAAAAGAAGCGAACGGAGTTTTTCACTGATGGTACGTAGAAAACGTTCGGCCGTACCGTTATGTTCGTGTTCATAAGGCTCCGAAGCCATTAATCGCATACCCTTTTTCTCGATTACTTCGCGAAATTTACCGCCTATAAACTCGGTCGCGCTATCGCAACGTAGTTGCTTAATTTGACGATTCCATAGATTCGTTACTATGTTATCGTATTTTTCGAAAAATTCGCCGACTTGCGATTTAGCCGTTATCGCGAACGTTACCGCATAGTGAGTAAAATCGTCGACGAACACAAGAATATACCTTTCGTTATCGATACCGGCGCTCAGCGGACCCATTACGTCGACATGGACTATGTCCAACGGTTGCTTCGCCTTTTCGCGCTCGGTATTGTAAGGCCCACGGTGCTGCTTCGCTTTGGCACACGTATCGCACTCGTTCGTGAGAGGGCAGTCATGTTCGGTACAACTAATATCGGGTATTTTGTACATAACCGATCTACTCGGATGGCCTAACCGACGATGCCATAGAGCGTTTAACGCGAAGTCGAAATTATCGGTACAATTATTTAGCTTAAATTTAACAGTAAGCAAACCGTTTGACTGTTCAAAAACATCAGTCAGTTTTTCACCAGTATCGCGGTGAACGATCGAAATTTTGTCGGCGATCACGGTATCGTACCCCAGACGACGAATCTGGCTCACGGACATTAAATTGTACGATAAATCGGAAATATAACTCACGTTTTGCATGATAAAATTTACGCCGCTATCGTTAGTGACTGGTAACTCACCAACCGACGATCGCACGATGGCTGTATCTTGTTTCGCGACGATAATTTCAGCGTTCGACGTTACTGGCTTTTCGTTGACCAAAATACCGGGTACGTTTATCATGTGGCTGGTGGCGCCGGTATCGAGCACGAAGACGATTTCACCGCCGGTTGAGATTAGCGCTACATTTTCTTCGGATGTCATAAGTGCCTTCGGACGATTCGACGATTCATTCGACGGAGATTTCGGCGCCGGCGAATTCGAACTGGAGCTGGAACTCGGTTCAGACCTTTTTGAATTCGCTTCATCACCATACCGAGGGCACTGCTTTCCTATGTGGCCGGTGCCACCGCAACGATAGCATTTTATTTCTCCTCTCGGCGATTGATTTCGATTGGCCCAGCAATTTTTCGCGAGATGGCCGAGCTTTTTGCACTTGGCACATTTCGGACGCGGCTTACGATCGTTCGGATTTCGATTATTCGACGCTGAAGTTACTAACGCCGAACCTTTGTTGATATTCGACGTCGCCTTTTCGGATTTATCTTCGTCGCTGGTTAATAAACCCCTCAGGAATTTTGGGTCGGCGGGTGCGATATTCAGAAGGGCTTCTGCCGGTTTCTTAACGGACTTCCATTTCTCGATATTTTTGAGTCCGGAGTTCAAAAACGCATACTCCTCATCCTTCGGGACCTTCGTACCGGCGGCCTCCATTTGGTTCACCAAGCTTGACACCTCGTCACAGTAATCGGTAGCAGACCTAAATTTGTCGATATCGAGGGCAGCCAATTTTGCGCGACAGGCGATTACGATTTGCTGATTCTCTTTCGCGTAGCGTTCGTCGAGTTCGCTGAAGAGTTTTTCCGGGTCTTTTTCTTCTCTAATGAGTCGGAAAACCGCGTTCGTCGTATGGCTAACTATTTCAAAATACGCTTTTCGTTTTTCCTTGTCGGTAGCGCCGCCGTTCGCCGTTATTGCCTTTTCGAGATCTTTAGCTAGAAGTAACGATTTGATTCGCTTCTTCCAGATAATGTAGTCGGTACCGTTAAAGATCAAGTGCGCTGGAATATTCGACGACGATTCTCCAGAAGCCATTTCGGACGCTGACGATTCGTTTTCAGAGCACGTAGCTGTTTTCTCGTTTTCGGATTGGTCGTCGGAGATGATCGACGCTGCGTCGGATTCGTTATTGGCTGATACGATGCACGGAGCTGACGGTATCGGCGACGCAGAAGATTGACCGACGAGGGAAGTATTTAATTCTTTCGATAGTCGCTTTCGAATTCTACGTTTTTGTGATCGAGTTAACACTTTTTCAGCTTCGCTCGATGCTGGAAAACCACGGAAATCTTCTTCGTTAGAAGTATCGTTCGCAGCGTCGCCTCGACCAATGAGCTTCGACAGACGAGGTATCATATACCGAGTCGATTCGCCGTTTCACAGGAACCACGATACTATGCTACCATGTGGAAAATACGATGAAAATCGCTGACTTGGCGTGAGGAGCGTGAGATTCGATTGGGCGAAGTGATCGATAGATGAAAAACGCTTTTCCGAAATCGGAAAATTCTTCGAATTTTCCGAGACGTAGGGAAAGCGGTCGGAAAATTTTCGCGTAAATATTATCGCACGAAGCAGATATCGATACGAACTGCTCGGAAAATTATTCTGGCCAATAGCAACGCGCCTACGATTGATTTTCCCTAAATTTTCGTATTTAGGGAGACTTTCGACTGCGCTACAATTTTGAACAGTTTTTCACGATGGATCGGAATTTCGACGATGGTCGTTTCTACGGAAACGATAATTGTTCGATCGGACGATACCAAAACGATAATAATTTTCATTGAAAATTATTTTCACAATAAAAATGAATTTTTCTTTAAAAGAAAATTCAGACAGTTTCACGAAGAAAAAAAGGAAGGAAAAACTCGAGTTAGTTTTTACCTTATATTAAACTGAATATAACATCGCGTGAGGCTGTAAAAACTCGGTAGTTTTTAAGCCTAAATAATTTTAAGTTACAAATCGACTATACGCGAGAACGGTTAATACGATACAACGATCGCGGGTTAACGAACGGTACGAATAAATAAACAAAAATAATTAGAGGCCGTAGCCAATAATTTTACATAAAAAATAACCGCGTATAATTCGATTTCGGTACGGTAAAATTAACATAAAGTTTGAATTTTGTGTTTTTATCGTAAAATGAAATTTTATGGGGGGGGGGGGGGGGGGGGGGGGGGGGGGGGGGGGGGGGGGGGGGGGTTGGGGGGGGGGGGGGGGTGGGGGGGGGTGAACTTACAATTTCTCAAAAATCATGAAATTTCGGACCCCCTCCTTGAGAAATTTCTGGCTACGCCACTGTTCGTGTATTGTCCATATTGGTGGCTTATTTGATTGATTAAAACACAGTTTTCTAAAATTCGTATATTTTTTGTTTATTTTTTTTCTCTTTCGTTAAACCGAGGGAATATACCGAGTGAAAGTGAGCAGAATGTTGAAAAAACCGAATACCGAAATCCCTCGACTGTACCTCTTCTATAGACCTTCGTTTTTATATTTTTTGGCCGAATTTTTCTGGAAAAAATTCAAGAATACGTCGACAGCGTACGCATGGAGCTAAAAAGACGAAAGAGTAGTAGGTAAGGTACCGATTTTCTCCAGTGCTGGAAAATAACAAAATTTTTTAGAGACTACGATACTTCTCGAAACCACTTCTAATCGATTCGAGAGGTCGAAAATAGGGTATATACCAAATTTCAGATGTTTTTATTGATTAGATCGAATTTTTATACTTTGGAGGGTGGCATAGTGGCCTCAGTTGGCAATTTAGATGGAAAAAAGTCTTATGAAGTTGAATTGGAATTTTTTTGACCGAATTTATATGTAATTTCCGACGCTGAATCCAAATTTAATATTATTTGTGCACCAGGACTCTCAAGGGTGGGGGTAAGGAGGGTAGAAAATGTAAAATGGAGTTTAGAGTTGATATGGGTATCCAAATCTACATATATTTTCAAGGGCACTGAATCCAAATTTGATATTATTTTTGCACTAGGACCTTAGGGGTGGGGTGAGAAGGATGAAAAATGTGAAATAGAGTCTAAAGTTGATATGGGTATCTAAATCAACATTTTCAATGGCGTTGAATCAAAATTTAATGTTATTTTTGCACCTAGACCCCCGGGGTAGGGGTGGGGGGGGGGGTCAATAATGTGAAATGGGGTATCAAGTTGATATGGGTATCCAAATATACATTTTCAAGGGTGCTGAATCCAATTCTGATATTATTTTGCACCTAGATCCTCGGGGGAGGGGTAAGGGGGTCAAGATATGTTCTTAACAACATATTTCTTAATGAAAATCATATATTGAGAAAAAAAATACAATTAACACATTTCTTTACATTCATCGCCACTCTCGACGCTCTCGTTCACGCTTTCGTTCATAATCAATAACTCTCATCTTTTTTCGAATTGATGATATAAGTGGATCCGATAACATCAAGAGTCCATGAATGAGGTCTTCATTTGTCGCCGTTCTACTTCGTTTCCCATAACCAATACTGTTTATATATTTTGTTGAGGCCTCCAGAGCTTCCTTGGATAACTGGCCTAAAACATAAAATCCGAATCATTACATGTAAGGGAAGGTGGGGCAGGATGCAAATCTCTTTGATGTGGTTGAAAATTTTTTCCTACGTGATTGGTGGATGGGTATCACTTCGATACAAAACAGAAAAAAAAAATTACAGATCTGAAGGATTGCTTGTTCAGAACTTATTATCAGTAATGTGATTTTACGTGATTTCCATAAAATTCTTGAAATTTGATTTTCGTGAAATATCATTTTTTCAAGTTTTGAAAAAAAGATTACAGTAATTTTTTTCGTAATCTGCATTCAGTTTTCCATCGATTGATGTATTTGGCTGGCACTTTCCCCTATATTTTCTTCCCAGTACAGTGCGCAAAAGAAACGTTGTGCAGGTGGGGCAAGATGCAAATTGAAAATGGGGCAGGATGCAAACATTGTTTTTAAATGCGAATTTTTCGAAAAAGTCACATATGGCACCAAACATGCTTCAATCCACATTCTTGTGATATTTTTTTCAAAATATCGCATTTTTGCTTTAATTTTCAGATAGAATATTAGAAATATCAAAAGTTTGCCTAAAAAATCGGAAAATCAATTAAGGCGTCAGAAATTATAAATATGGAGGTTTTAGAATTCCGACCTTTTTTTATTCTTCAATTTTTCCCCCGGAGTCCTGAAAACAAGGCCCGTATTAGATTCAGTCAAACGCAAAAACATTCCCCGAATACATGATATGATCGTTAAAATACATTTAAATCGCATGATCAACTCCTTTGAGAAATGAACTTCAGTACCTACCTGAAATTTTGTATATGTGAGCCTGGATATAGAAACCACCCTTAGGTGTAAAAAATTGATTTCTGAGTTGACACTGATTTTGAGCGTTTCAGAAGGTATAGAATCAAAGGAGAACCTTCACTCAAAAACCAATTTTTTACACCTAAGGGTGGTTTCTATATCCAGGCTCACATATGAGGGGTTCTTTTATGATGTACTTTCAATTGACTTTTGGTTCAACCCAAAATTTTACTTCAAGTTGAGATATCTGTCTTGTAATAATCCGTTTTTTCGTTTCATTTTCTTCGTTTTCTTTTGAAACCCAATATCGAAGTTGAAAAAAGGGTTGAGAAAGGGGGTGGAAATTCATAGATAACGAGACCAACCGTCGCAGTCATCCTCGTCGACAACACACTTGGATTTTCCAACTCGTGTCAGGACAAGCGCCAGCAATTCCTCTAATTACTCGTAAACCCTCAGTACGAAAAATTCGCTTCGATTACAATGTTAATATTTCCATTACATCGTCGCCATAAGCTGACAAACGCCCATAAATATTATAATTAAAAATAAACACTCGTCGCGTCGCGTTTGTACCACGATATATCACGCGAAAGAAAGATAGACCGCGAGAGAGAAACAGAGAAAAATCGAAACAAAACACCCAATTTGTAAACTTGGATATAAAACGACCTTCGGTATATTTCAATTTCCAAGCCCAAAAGCGACGATATAATTTGCATTTTTCTCGTCGCGCGTCGTAGGTACCAAGAGCGAGCGAGTTAGTTGCTCATTGTGTTACAGTTTATTTTTTTGTTTCGTTTTTGGATGTGACAACGATGGGCAGGTAATTACACCGTTCGAAGTCGTAATTACACAATTAATAGTTAATTTTTCTTTATTATCCATGAAAACCTTAATTCCGAACCAACTCCGTCATTAAAACTGTCGGCTGGGTATGACGAAAAAAAAAATAACCGAACGGACGCGGACCGTTTCTCGGAAAATTCACATTAGCCGAGTACGCATTCTCAATACACAATTCAACCAATTACCATATAAGCGCTTTTTAAAATAGAAAATATCTAAATTATTAGAATTAATTTACGCCGATATAATCTAGATTTTTTTTAATGGTCAAACGAAAAAAAAAAAAACGAAACAAAACGAACGTTCGATTATGATTTAATGTAGGTACCTCATGTATTTCACACCACGACGTAAATTAATAGAAATGCTGAGGCGGCGGGGGGAACAAACTGGTGTGTATTTCGAAGAAAACTACCCAGCCTTGTAAATTTTCTCCCGGAAAACGTGCGATAATTAATCGGGCAAGTTGCTAAAGACAAGTCAATCATCATTTTTCATAAATTTATTAATTTTTTTTGTGTATCGAATCAAGATTAAGAAGACAAGTTTTCTCGCGCACAGTAGCGGTATATTTTGAGTTTTTATTGGCACCCGGTGTCGAAGTACTCTAATTGTTTTCTTTTTGCTCTTTTAGTTAACTTTTATTGCGCAATGTGACTCGATAAATTTTACTAATTTTTGTATGTAACGTGGTTTTTTTCGTGGTCTAAATTTAGACAAGGAAGGAGGTTGGTGAAGTGGGTTTTGGGAGTGTGTTGGTTGAATTGAAAATATTTGGGAAAAGAGGTGAACTATTGTTTGATTGGAGCAAAATAATTCGAGTTAAATGAGGGTAATTCTACCAAAAACACACATTTTGGCGTACATGCAAAAAATTTCGTGTACAGCACATTAATGAAATGTTTGAATATAGCTGGGTCAATCATAGTGACCCCCTCTACCAATTTTATAAATTGTAATGTGTCCACCCCCTCCCCCTTCTGACGTGGAGCCCCCTTAGTGGGCAAAATTTCCATCACCGTGGCTGTAGCACACCTCGTTTTTCAAAGTTATTTTTACGACCAGCAAAGAGTGATGGAAGTTCCGTTCTCGCGACTTGGTTTCCTCTGTTCCTTACACCTGTACGCAGATCAACGTCTAAACAAAATTCATTTTAGTGACAATCTCAAGCTCTGAGGTGGCCTTGAAGCTCTGTAGCACGAGTTTTGTTCCTTCACCGTGGTCAATTTTCATTGCTCATGTATGGCTTACTGTAAATATTTTTTGCGGATGTATGAGTTAACATTTCTTTGGATGCTGGTCCAAAATCTCATCCACTGATGAAAAATCAAACCTGAGTTACCATGTTCCTTATATCAAGATAAATCAATAAAAAATGCCGAAATTACTTTTTTTCGTTCCATCACCTTGGGTCATCAACTGAAGGAACTATGAGCTGATGAGATCAAAAAAATACAAAAAAAATATCGTTTGGCAAGTATTGGTTCTAATTATGTTGAAAATTTTTTTTTAAAAGTATGTTGAGTGATTATTATAATCATTTATTTAGCTTTTTTCCATCACCGTGGCTACAAATTTCTTTTCCTTCACCGTGGTTGATTAACATGGCGTTTTACATAAGGCCTTTTTTTATGTGAATGTGAATTTGACCCAACATTATTAATGAGGTCTTGGGTTGGTATCAAAGCAATTCCCCCTAATTTTTTTTTTTTTTAAAAAAACACTTTTTTTTCAAAGAAAAAATCATTTTGAAAAGTGTGTTTTTGGTAGAATTACCCATGACTTATTCGAAGTAGTTTGGAATATTTCAAAGTGAAGCACGAAATCACGTGGAATTTGATTTTGAAAATTCTTTTGGAATTGTGATGAAAGAACGAGAAATGTCATTTTAAAAAAAGTTAAAGAATGATTCGAAATAAATAAAAACAATAAAAAAAGTCGCTCAAATGGATGAATGAATGAAACTGGATGGAAAATTAAGAGATATCCCGGACCTGGCACTACTGAGAGGATAAAAAATGAAAAATTTCCGACTGAAATGTAATTTTTTTAAAATCATCTTTTCGATTCAAAAGTACGATTTTTCCTTTTTCAAACTAAATAATTTTCAAAAAAGTCATTCATTTTTGAAATTTTTCGGCTCAGACCTTGTATTTTCAGACCAAAATTTCTGTTTTGCCATTATTTAGAAGAGGAAAGAGCCAGTTTTCCCTCTGCCCTCTTTCCGGTTAGTACTGGCCCCGAGAAAATTACAAAAACTCATTCAAAAATTTTATTTTCTTGCACGATTTCTTTAACATTTTGTAAAAATTTATTCTGAATGATTTAGAATGTTCGTGTTCCTATGAATTTAAATTATGATAAATTTGTTTTCTTCTGAAATTGATGCCATATGATTTCAAAATAATTTGTAGATAATTTAGGAGCAAATCTTGATTTAGATTGGATAGAGCAAAAATTTTTATTCAGAGATTTCTCAACATTTCTTCTGCACGAGGGAGTAAAACATGAAAGTGGCAACAATGGCGATGTCAGAAAAAAAACGAGATTAATGTGATGAAAAAATTGAAAAATAACGTGATATTTCAAAGAGTTTTCCAAAATACAGAAATATTTTATGCGAATGATGTACTTAAACATTGCTTAAGCAAGGTGTCTTATCTACAGAGAAAACAAAAAAAAAACAGAAAATTGCAAGATAAACATTTTTCTCTTCTTTGAATTTTTTAACCAAAGAATAACAGGGGAGGATTATTTTTTGGGAAAATCTCAATTAAGAAAAATGGTACCCATTAAAATGACACGATAAATTCAGAAAATGGCCAGAATTCTTATTCTTCAGGAGTAAAGGCGAAAACTTTATGAAAAATTACGTCTGAAAAGTAAAAAAAATACCATTTTTAAACATTTTACGAGACATTTCCAACTTGGAGAACTGAGAGTAGTTTCCTCATCACCTCTGTTTATGCTTTTTAGATTTGTAATTTTCAAAAAATCAATTGGTTTTTTCTAGATTATTTTATATCAATGTTTGAAGAATTTGAATGAGAAATTATTCAAAACTGTTTGATTTTCGAAAAAGTTTCTTAAAGTGATTAAAATTAAAACATTGAAATGATTTCTTTAGAATAATAAAATTAGCAGGTAGAGGTACATGTGCCCATTTATTAGCTCAATAAGAAAAACCAAAATTAGGAATTAGCAAGAATTTTACCTTTATGGCTAGAAAACCAGAAAATAGCAAAAGTTTTGATAATTTTTATGTGAGAAGCAAGAATTTTCACCATTTTTTTTCTACTCTTCCTTAAATTTTCTAATAGAAGGATAAAAAATGTTTTTTTTTTTTTGGTAAATACGGAGCTAGAAAAATGATAAGAAAATGGCAAGAAAAATCCGAAATAGCCAGAATTTTCATTTTTAAGATCTATTTAACACCTTGTAGTATGGGGGTTGAAAAATCATTTCAACTTATTCATATTACATAATTTTGGATTAACTTCTGAAGATTTGAAATTGGAAATGACGTAGGTACTTAAGGTTACTTACCTTAAGAACTATTTTTGAGTGATTGAAACTGAAATGCACAATTATATGTGTACCTAGCTATTTTTTTTTTAAATTTCTAAAAATTACTTTGAACAGGTTGAGGTTATTTTGAGTTAATTTTAAAAAGGTTGGAAAAATTACTCAGAATCGTTCGATTTTAGAAATCTGTTGAATGATTGAAATCGAATCGTTCAAGTTTGCTCCATTATTTGGAAAACTTCAAAAATTACTTACTTTAAACTTGATTATTTTGAGTTAATTTTTGAAAAAATTTTAAAATAATGTCCTTGCTTAGTTTTTTAAGAAATTGAAATTTTTTCAAAAGAATCTGAAATTAATTGAAATTAATTGTTTTGAGAACCTCTATGTTTTGCAAAATTGAAACCTCGAAATAAAATGTAAAAACTATTTGTAATTGTTTGATAATTCTAAAAAATATCTTGATTTGCCGATCTAGGTAAATTATTTTGGATAAATTTTTGATAAATTTGAAAAATCATTCAGTCGTTCAATTTTTGGAATGTTTTTTTTTTTTAAATTATTCATATGTTTTAGAAAGATTTGGAACTATTCAGATTTAAAAAAAAAACTATCTGGATGATTTATGAATTGAAGTGAATTTTTTCTTTGCTTCTGAACGTGATCCATTCGAAAATTGAAGTAATTTTATGTAAATATAATAATTTGGTATAAACTTCCTTAAATTTCTTTCTGAATTTCAATTCTTGCTTCAGTTTTGTGTGAATTTTTTTTCAGCTATTGAAAAATTTCAAAATGTCTTGATTTTTTTCACCCACTTTTTTTTCAAAACTGCAGTTGTTTCAATTTTTCAAACCACTTTGATTAACTCCGCATTTCTCCTCTTTCGACTCTTTTTCAAAACATACTCCAATACATTTCCCTTTTTTAAAAATTATCATCGCTGAAGTGAACCAAAAAACGAAAAAACTCTCATTAGAAAATATATGAGAAAAAAAATGATAAAAATAAATTTCCCCCACTCAAACTTACTCAAAAACATCCACCTGCTACACTTCTACAGGAAATTAGTCCTCGTTATTTTTACGGGGAAAAAGTTGAAGAAAAAGAAACGCATAAGGTTACACAAAAGCGACACGATGTCAGAAGTTGACAAAAGTTGGCATTTCAGGGCGCGAAACGAACGACGAGCTAAGTAAAGGTAAGGGAATGTTTTCGAGCTACGAATGCGAGATAAGAACGACATTAATGTGACAAAGAAGATTATACTTTAAGTACCGGACGGATTTACGTTGAATATCTCCGTACAAAGGCCTCCGAGCACAGAAATGATTAATAATAATTAGAGAAATTCAATTTTTTCCCCAACGCCGAGCCCCATTTACTTGAAATATCGTGAAAAGATCCGCGATGAATTGGTTATTCTGCGAAGGTAAATTTTAAGCGTTTGAAATTACCCAGACGCGGTGCGAATTCATCTCTTGTAAAATTTATTATCTAACATTTTAGCACGAGAACAAGAGCGAATTGGAATTCATCGTTTTATATATGTAGATCGGATTACGTCGTCATCGTCGGTATGCTTCCTTTGCCTTTACCTTTACCTATCGCGTATTCTACAAATATTATATTTTTAAAGCTTAATCGGTAGTTGAGCAATTTTTCGAGCTTCTGCCAAAGGCATCCGCTCCATACACAGGGTAAAATCGTCTTTCTGCAGGGTTTTCGTTTTCACCATCTTTTGCACCAGTGTAGAAGTACGTACGGTATCTTGGCTTATTATATCCGTCTTGATGGTCCTCAACCGGATGATTTTATCTTTTACGATGCATTTGTTAATTGTGGTACTTCGCAGAGTGCATTCTTCTTCGGCGCTGTACTTAATGCTGTGCTTTCTGGCGAAATACTTTTTAACGATTTTATTACGTTTGATGACGTCCTGTTTCAACGTATTGGTCACATTTCGATCGTGTTTGCGGACGGTGGCGTCGAAAATGCGACGGACTTCGCGGTGCTTGGATTTCGATCGGTTTTCAAAACGGATATTATCTTCTGTCGGTTGGGTCTCGGCGTGTCCCTGTGTCGCTGCATCGTCGCAGATTGCATGATTTTCAAGTGCAGCCACCGCCGACGATGGGTATACCCTGAAACCATACGAGTGAAGAAAATCCATCAGTTGGATATTTTAAAAGGAATATGTACACAGGTGATTCAAAATCGTTGGAATTCTTTTACATTCGTTTGAATAGCTTTCGTCGCGATGCTCGTAGATTTTGTGCATTGATCAAATTAAAGGAATGTGATCGACTGATAGTGTGTGAAATGAGTTGCCTAATTGGGTTGTTAAAGGAATGAGAAAGATTTTTGCTCTGTGTGATATTTTCAGTGTGGAAAGAGTCCATGAAAAATCAAAATTAGGTATGCATAATATTGGCAAATATTACTCGGAAATTATAATTATAAAGATTATTAAAAATCTGAAAAATACAAGAAAAATAAACAATGGTGTTAAAAAATTTCCTAAAAATCAGTGCATAGCTAACGTTTATAAAAATTATGAAAATTTTTCCAAAAATTTGAGAGATTTTCATTAAATTGCGTGAAATGAAAAAAAAGTTGTTGAAATGTTGTTAGAATTGTGTAAAATATCTGGGAAAATGTTCAGAACATGAAAAAAACAATTTTTTTTTAAATTTATTATTTTTAAAATTTTAATAATTTTGTTAATTAATATATATTTTCAGCAATTTTCAAACCAATTTGAGGATTTTTTCGAGGTTATTTTG
The DNA here is from genome assembly GCA_033439095.1 of Pseudococcus viburni. NCBI lineage: Eukaryota > Metazoa > Arthropoda > Insecta > Hemiptera > Pseudococcidae > Pseudococcus > Pseudococcus viburni. The sequence continues at coordinate 277,404 of JAVBJF010000410.1, read as the reverse complement.
AAAGTTGCTAAAAATTAAATTTACGATTGAGCCGAATTTTCACTTACTGAAAAACGATGTCATCATCTACTCTCTGAATCCGAATCAGTGAAAAATCACTGATAAACAGTCAGAATCGCAGCACAGGAAAAATCAGTGAAATTACCGATTTTCAGCGATTTTTCGCTGTTTATTTAAAGAATTTCACAGATTTTTCAGTGAATTTCATAAATATCATTGAGTTTTCAGTGAATTTTCACTGCTTTCCAGTAATTTTCTTTCATCGACTTCCTTTCAGTGAAATAATTTTCACTGATTTATTACTGTGCTGCAATTCTGACTGTTTTTCAGTGATTTTTGATAAATTTCACTGATTCAGAAATGAGAGAGTACATCTACACCTTGGAATCAAATTTTGAACTGTCGAACTTAATTTTTCAATCTTGGTGAACTTTTGAATTTCATGAAAATAGAAAATCATGAGGTTGAAATCTAAAGATAGGTTTATGTACTGAAATCGACCTCTCCCTCATTTCTGAGTCAATCTGAAGCCTCTAGTAAGAGTTCACGGCCCTGGCAACGAGCTTAAAACTTTGCCTACAACCTAAAATTGACCTCCTGATGCGATTGCAGTCATATTTTTTTAGTCGATGAGCCTCAAGAAAAAGTTGATTTTTCTCCATCGCATTGAAATTGTTTCAGTTTGAATGACTCAAAATTTGTTAGCCAAATTTCGACTCTATTGGCGAGGCTGGGTTGTAATAGTTCTCAAAAAAACGTCATGTCAACAATCTTGGGAATCAATCTCTGAAATTCGATCTTCAAAATTAGGTGTCCAAAATTTGATCGTCCATTTTATAGATTGACCCCCCCCCCCCTTCGAACTATGACATATCCATGTTAATAATAACTTTCCTCTCCGGTAGGTACTTTGATGTTTTTTTTTTTTTTCTGGTAAAGGCCCTGAACTGGCCCAGAGTATAAAAAAATTGCTGAAAATTTTACCAATGATGAATATTGATATTTTCTCTCACGTAGGTATCCAAATTTCAGTTTCTTTTTGCTTTTATTACCTTCTTTTGTCTTGTGGATTTTGTCTTTTGGATTTCTAGTTCGATAAGTCAAATGAGTTCGAATCTTGTAAATAATTTTAAAAAACATAATTTGTCATTTTTTAACTAATTTGCAAATCTCTCTGAAACAAATTCATCAAAAATACGATAATTCTATAATTTCCAAAATTTTTATAATCAAACCAATCGGAATTTTAAAATATAAAAATTATCAAAAATTATCAAAATTCACACAGTAAAAACTATGACGATTCGTTACCTATGATTTTCGAAATTTGAAAATAAGCAGTCAAAAAAAAATTTACCAAGACTTGTCAAAGAAATTTACAAATACCTATTCAAAATTTATCAAAACCAATAAAAATAATTATAAGATATATTTTAAAACTGTCAACATTTAAACATTTTTATAACTTTTGAAAATTATTTAGCTTACAAAATGTTGAAATTACTTACCTACTTGAAAGTTTTGAAATTTGAAAATAATTTTGTCTAAAATCAAACTTGATTATTGGTTCTGATTCCAGTTTTTGTGTTATTTAAAGATTTTCTTAAATGCCTGATTTCATCAATTTTTCATTTCATTTTAAACGAGTTTCATAACAGTTCAAACAATTTGTATTTTATTTTGGCAATTTCATTTTTTTTCATGATCAAACGAGTTTTGTTTTTCAGAGGTTGAGGTATCAATTTTTAAAGAGAATTTTTCACATTTTTATTAATTCTGCTATAGGTACTTACTATACTTACTTTGAATTACTTTTCGCTACACTAACTGTTTGAAGTGATTTTCAATAAATTTTTAGATATAAATCAGAAAATTTTATGAAGGAGATTTTTGTCTCAGAAAAATACAAATTTTCAAGTGCACCTAACTTCTTGCATTTATAGACGCGATAAACGGTGTGGGGGGGATTCATCCCCATACAAATTCAAAATTGAGAATTTTGATGAAAAGTTGGAAAATTTGGTAAGAAGTTTGAAAATTTAGTAATAAGTTAGGAAGTAGGGAGAGGAGGGTAGAATTGAATTGTTACTGTTTAGCTATCTGCAATTCTGCATTACCTTCAAAAACACTCAAACCTGTAATTCAACAACAAATATTTTTAAATCGTATTTCTATAAGCTTCGATATCTTTTCTGTTTTTTTTTTTTTTTTTTACCTCCCCTCCTCTCCCTCTCTTTTTCATCCCACTCAGTGCAGCAAAATCCTGAAATGAATTTTCAACAACATCGTGTTTAAAAATTTAAATTTCTGTCAGTAGTCAGGTCTCAATCGTATAAAAAAAGGCTTCCGCGCGAAATTCCTGTTAAAATTGGTTTTATGATTGATTCTTGTTCTGGACACTGAAACAAAGAAATTAAGCCCGTATGCCTTTTTTTCTCTCTCTCCCTTTCCCCAGGGTCCACCCTTCAACATTTCAAACGCGTGAATTGCCTTATCTATGGGTTGTAATGAAAAAATTTTCAAACAAAAGTTGTTCCTCGGCACCTAATGCACTTTTTTATTTCTCATCAAAATCCACTTTGGAGCAACTCCAACCCGCCAAATTTGAAAATAAAACAGTTTTCAGAAAACTTCAAAATCACGTTTTCTTCATTTTAAACGAAAAGTTTCAGAGATACGGCAAAATGTGTAACCACAAAAAGTATTCAGAATTGAATTTCCTTTCTAATGAGCTGTATCACGACCATTTTCATCAACTTTTCCAGACAGGGTGGATCTCTCCCCATCCCCCTCATCTTAAAAGTTGGATCCACGAAAAAAAATTGAACGATTTTTGTTCTTCGATATTTAATGTATAATTTCATTTATTATCGGAATTCATTTTGGAGCAAATTTTGTTCGTGGGTCCAACTTTTGTGAAAACGAGGAAGGGAGAGAGGTCCACTCTGACGGGAAAAGTTGGTGAAAATAGTCGTGATAGAGCTCATTAGAAAGGAAATTCAATTCTGAATACTTTTTGTGATTACAAATTTTGTCGTATCTCCGAAACTATTTGTTTAAAATGAAGAAAATCTGATTTTGATGTTTTCTCAAAAATATGTTTTGTTTCCAAATTTAGGGAGCAGGAGTTGCTCCAAAATTCATTTTGATGAGAAATGAAAATGTACATTATGTGCTGAGGAACAACTTTTGTTTGAAAATTTTTTCATTACGACCCATAGATAAGGCGATACACACGTTTGAAATTTTTTTGGGGGACCCTGGGGGAAGGGAGAGGGGATAGAAAGGGCATACGAGCTTAATTTCTTTGTTTTGGTGTCCAGAACAAGAGTCAATCATGAAATCAATTTTAACAGGAATAGCGCGCGGATGTACGATTGAGACCTGACTACAGTGTTGTTTTCAAAGATTGAAATCTATTTTTTTTCAATTTTTTTTTTTAGGTATTTTTCATATTTGAAGGATATCTAGGAGTACCTGATATGTACAGTGTCCTTCAAAAATTTCGTAATTGTACCTATTGCTAATTTTTTTCCTTCTAAAATTCCTACCTATAAAAAGAAAGTTTTGAAAGTATTTCACAAAATGGTGAAAATTGAGCAATTTCTGAATGATTTGAGAAATGTTTGTTAGCAATGAATTTTTAGATCATTTTGAACACATTTTCAAATTTGAAAAATTATTCCCCTCCCCACTTTTCTTGAAAAAATATTTTCATTGTCGATTTCGAGAAAACAAATCAATTTTGAATCACCCTGTATAAAGCAAAATTATAAATTTATTCCTGAAATTGTTTCTTCTCTTTTTTATTCTTTTCCTCACCTCATGTTTAGGCTCATTTATCGCCTGAAGATTCAAAGTTAGACTTGTACAATATATTATTATTTGTACGTAACGCTGTCGATGTTGGTTTATGGAATCGTGTCATTTTAAAACATTTTACGATTTATTTCACATTTTTCTTTCTTTTTTTTCTTTGAATGTAAATTTTTCACATAAAGAATTTTAAAATCTTTTGTAAAAATTTCATACGAATAAATATAGCTGAAGGCAATAAGTACGTATTGTACGTGAGAAATAATAAGGAAAGAATTGTATAAAATACAGATTCGAATTCGAGCTAGGAACTATTCTCGGCTAAATAGGTAATTTGGAAGCGCGCATTAATAATTCATATTTGCACAAACGATTATTCAATAGTTTACCCTTCGGTTAAATTAATTACGCGGACATATCGGACGAGGTTTTATTAATTTGTAACGATTGGTCAGAATAATACATCGAACTAAGCTGAAAAACATACGCTAATTGTTGGGACTCTGTATTATAAAGAAGGGATTCGCGTGTATAATAAAATTAAATTTTATCGAAATTTCAAAACCGTATAAAATTTAATAATTATGTACTTACTGTAAACCGCCGCAATCATTCATAATACCCTCGTTCAAAAACTAACAATTTTTTTGAAAATTTTCAAGATCCAGTTTTCGCATTCGTTGTTGGCCGAATATTTGTGGAATTTCGTTCACGAATATTTTTTCATTTCGGATTTTTTTTTTTCAAAAATATTGGAAATTTGATGGTGTAATGCAGGTATAGGAGTATACTGACGATATAAATAATTTTTCAGCGTTTGCATTATAAAATAGGAAATTCTCGAGACTAAAATCGATAGTTATGAAAGCGAACCGCGAACCAGCCAACGATATTGCATATGTCGCCTTGTTACCCGTTAATTACTAATTATTAATTAATCTCCTAAATTGATCTAATTAGTCGGGAATTATATTACACACGGTGGATTGGAATACTGGTTGTAAAGCGACAGCGACTGAGCGGTGAATTTGTTTGTAGGTAAATGTTCCGCGATATGTGTTTTTTTCTATTGAAATTTTTTTTTAATGGGCTGCTCAAACGGGTGCGTAAATGTCAATGTACCAAAGTAGCAATTTCTTTTTTAACGATCGTGTTTGAATGGTCGTTTTTGGATGTTGTGGTTTTACCTGGTACCTACATACATACGTGTTTTTGTCGGCAGCGTATAGCGCGTTTTATAATATTTAATATAAAATGAATGGCAGCTCGATGTTAAAAATTTATGTTTGCGGGTTCTTGCCGCGCGTTTCGATCGTGGTTTCCTACGTCTATGTCTATACCTATCGAATAGCTTGTTATTGAAATTGATTCCGCATAGCGTGCCGGCGAGAGATCGAAAATTTCAATTTTTCGAACTCTAAAATATTGGGAGATGGGAGGTTAAAATGAGGTTGCCTGTGTAAAAGGTGCGGAAACAAAAATTTATATAGCATTCTTCCGTCGAAATGGATCGATTTGCATGTGGCTTTCGGTTTTACGAGATGATTTTGATTTGAGTATTTTTTTTAGTGGAATGAGAATGGCTAGAAGTTGGAATTTTCACATTTTAGTAGTAATTTCGATAAGTAAAGGACGAAGAATTTTGTGACTTTGTGTAGTGAATCGGTTTTTCGAAATTTACTGATGTTTTGTCACCCTTTTCATCTCCATCGTATTTGACAGTCAGCGAAATGAGTTCCTACCTACCCTACTCCTAACTGGAGGGAAATTCTCAAAAAAAATTAGATATACTTTTTTTATTTTTGAGTTATTGAAGAGAGGTATCTGCCACATCTTTGAGTTCCTTTTCGAATCTGTTTCTGGCACTACTGCAGAACTCTGTTCAGGACATTTGAAGAAATAATTACAAAATTCATGACTTTTTCATCCCATTGTCATTTTTTTAAAAAAATATGGATGTAGAATGACGTTTTCTCTTCCTCCTCGGTGCATTTCGCCAACACCCCATCTCCATCGATCAGGTGGGGTCAATTGTTAGTTCTTTAAGTCCGGTCGTTAGTGCTTGACTCCTTCCAGAAACATGGGGAACGTTGGGGGGCTGGAGAAACGGCAGCCCCCCCACCATCGCCGATTGGTTCGAAAATAGGGCCATTCGTTTGTGCTTCGTTTGTGCTTCGTTTGTGCTTGACCCCTTTCAGAGATATGATGGATAGTTCGTGGGGGGCGCTAGAGAAATGCTTTGGAGGGGGTGGAGCACAAACGACCGAACTTGAAGCACAAACGAATGTCCTCCCTCCCCACCCGATCGGTGGCGGTGGAGACTGGCGGAATGCACTTCAAACAAAAATATTTTGTAATTTTTGAAGAATGTTCTTTGGTTTTTTTTTTTGGAAAAATATATGTGAGCCTAGATATAAAAACCACCCTTAGGGTTCTTGAGTTGAGGTTCTCCCTCTTGATTCTATTCCTTTCGAAAGGTTCAAAATCAGTGTCAACTCAAAAAACAATTTTTTATACCTGGCTGGTTTTTACATCCAGGCTCACATATATTTTTTAATTGAAAAACGTGAAATTTAGTTGAATTCAGATTGAAATGACTAAATAAAAAACAGGGATTGCTCGATCGAATGTCTTTTTTTGGGAGAGGGAGCATTGATCGTTCCAAAAATTCAGAATGAAAATTCAAAAGAATTCGAATGAAATTTTTTGCACAATTTGAAGCAATGCTCTTCATTTTGTTGAAAAAAACATTGCGCTCGAGGGAAGTGAAGCCTAAATTTGTGTCTGATACTTCGTGATTTTTTTCAACGTTTCAAAAAGAAGATGAGACCTTGTGACTTTCTCCCCAAGCTATTTCTGCGTGACATTTTCCCAGTTCATTCTATCACAAAAATATCTCTGTTGCAATTTGTCGTTAATAGACCTCTCGATCTCACGATTTTCATTATTATACGTAACAAAATTTCCTTAATCTTATTTCTGTTTTCTAGATTCTGTTATTTTATCGAAATCAAAAGGCATTAAATGTGAAACAATTTTGAAAAATTATTCAATTTTTGCAAAATTAGTCATTTCAGCCCCAAGTTTTGTTGTTTTGAAAAACAAAAAAGTGTGTGAATTTTTTTTTAATATCTACCTAAATTTTTCCAAGGATTCCAGTATTTGAATTGTTTATAAATATACTGAAATTTCGAATGTGAAATTTTTTGGGTGAATGGGTAATACTAATGGCTGAGGCATTATTCGCACTGATTCTAATCAAAATCATCATCATCATCATCATCATCATCATTTCATTTGTTTATTTGTTAGTTGCCAGTGCGATAAAGTCTCTTCTCGTTTTGAAAAATCTTTTTTCAAGTCGGAAGTCACAAAATGTGAAACAATTTATATGTAGAAAAGGTAATGCGCTTGACTCAAAAGTCTTGCATTTTATATTCAAAATTCTTTTTTGTCTTTTTTAAGTCCCTTAAATTATGTTTTTTTTTTTTTTTAAATTGAATTGATTTAAATTTTTTCTTTGGCCTTATTTTATAATACATAAAGTAAGTACCTGTTGATTATTACATGAAAAGAGTTTAAATATTTATGCAGAAATTGGCGTAAATTACATTTTCAATGGACGGCGAGAGAAGAGGGGGGGGGGGATCGAAAACATCTCTTCAAAAGTCTTTCAAAAATCTTTCATTTCTTGTTCGACTCATTGTACTTACCTAGGAAAATATTGTTGATTAGAATCCGTTTTACCTATTTATTAAAAATTTCTCCAGAAAACCCCTGAAAAGTAAAATATTTTGCAATTTTTTCATTAATATGATACCAAAAAAAATCTTCATATTAATGAGCTAAATAAAATGAATTTAAGGACGGGTCAAAACTCTCAGATCCATCTCTCCCTTGAGTATGTTCAAGTCAAGTATTTATTTTTTATTTTCAAAGCTAATTTCTCTCAATTTCTTCAATTAAAAATCTTATTGGTAGTAATTTTTCCATTTTTTATTAAAAATTTATTAGGTACCTATTCGTTATCAATTTTTAGAATTGAAATTGAACTCTTAGAGATACGTTGACTATGTTTCGATATTCAAGTGTCTATTCTTTATTTATGTATTTTACTTTTTCTTGTTAATACCTAATGAAAACATGTACTTATATATTGTAGACGCTAAAGGCCCCTGATGCCGGACGTCGCGTTGGTAAATAAATATTTTTGTTGTTGTTTGTTGTTGAATAGAAACACAGCAAAAATAGGTACCAAAAAGTACCTCATAAAACTGAAATGTGGTTTAATTAAGCTTATCTAGATTGTAATTTGAAATCGGTTTTTTTCTCAGTGTACAATTTTCACATGATAATAGCGTGAATTTTATGGAAGAAAATGATTTGAAATTTAATAACGATCATTTCAACAATTTTTTTGTGGTTTGGAAAAATGCACTTGATTTTTTTATCGCTAAAAATCTCTCAAAATTCAGCCATTAACCTTCGATCGCGTATTTACAATTTTCGTCGAATTATTGAAAAAAATTTATTTTGTGCAAACTTTTTTAATAAAATTGCAACCTTTAGGACAAATATTGGTCATTCGTCGATAAATTTTCAATTCGAGATTTTATCTTTGATTTGTGACGTTGGGTGGTTTGATGGAAGTAAATCACATTGGTTTCTGATCTTGTAAGTTTAACGACGAGGTGAGGTGGTGTGTGACAGAGAAAAAATATTGAAAGGGAGGAAGGAAATATTATAGTTGAAACATGAGTTCAAGTAAGAGTCGAAATTACATGGAAGAGGAGAGCTCAAAATTGAAAATTTTCTACCGAGATAGATTTTTTCCCAATTTTTTTAGGCTCGAAACGAAAATTTATTTTTAAAAAGTCATCTGTTCATCACTTTGAAATGTTTCTATCTTAAATCTAATTTTCCCCACTAAAACTACAATTTTACCGCTGTATGGCTCCCCTTCTCCCCCACCCCGCCTTGCTACCTTAGTTACGTTCCTCAACAAATTTTAAAGTTACAACTGTAGCCGAAAAAATATTTAAAATTTTTGAAAAAGTTTGCCCCTCATCTCCTCTTCTTCCACTACCGTTGACTAATTTTTTGTTTGACTGTCTGTTGAAGTATTGAGAGTAAGTAAATGTAGATGCAGTCCTGTTTAAAAATTGATAATTTTTATAAGTTCTCGCTTGGTTGAGAAAGGAACCTAATTGTACTTTTTATTTCTGATTTGAATGCAACAGCGATTCTTGGACGTGCAAAGCATACCAAGAAATTCCTATTTCTAAATTTTGAGCTGCCTTAGTTAATTAATTAATTTTTTTATGAATATTCGTCAGTTTTTACCAATTTTTGACGTTTTGCCCCCTTTTCGGTCATTCTGGAACCAGCAGCCAAAAATTTATTCATCTCCAGCAATTTTCAGTTTTCGTTGATAGGTCCAAATCAAGTCGGGTAGCTCAAAAATCAGGTAGTCATTGCCTAGCGAAACTAACACCCCAAGATCTTCTGTCTTTTTTTTATTCAATATTATTTACTTAAGAAGAAGAATTTTCTCGTCTTTCGACATTTAAGGTAAAATAAGTTGCATAATTAAATGCCTGTAAATTAAAACAGTAGAAATCCTTGAAATATCATACCTACGTATCTCTATCAATCTATTAAACAACAATTCCAGTAATAAATAATATTTCAATTTAATTTAAAACCAACATGATTGAATAAAGTTTCATAAAGTTTGTATCTATAATCAGTACCAGTATATTTGAAATACCTGAACTGAAAAAAGAACGCGTGGGAGAGATTGAGGTATTGAAAAAACAAGAAATATGTAGGGACTTCGTATTAGAGTAATTATTTTCAAAAACTAAAACTACGAAGTGGAAAAATCAGGGGTACGATTTTGCCAAAGATTTTAATTTCATTAAAAGCATATTTCTTCGGGATAATTTTACGAAATATCGTTGAAAAAATAAATAACGAAAACCGAGAGCTTTAAAAATACAAAAGTTTTGTCGAAGAAAGCGAACGGAACGATGCCCGGATTGAACGAAGTTATTGGAAATCATGAATAAATATCTGCACATAAAGAATCGTTTTATAGATTACTTTACCGATGAAATTCTGTATAGCTACAGCTCGTAGATACAAAGTATAATCAAAGGAAACAAAATAGAAAAGGAAACAGCATTTGGAAATTATCAACGATTCAGAGTCAGACATAAACATTAAATGAGCCGCCAAACGTCGTCGAGGAATTTTCTGTCGTGCGGAATTTTGATTTTGGATTTGGGCCAATTTTTTATAAGGCTTTTTGTTTGGGTTATGAAAAAAATTCTACCCGCAATGTAGGTCGAGTTCAAGGGTGAATTGATCTTTGATATTGTAAATTTTTCTTCTCGTGTTGTCTGGATTTTATTTTCCTTCGAACGAAATTAATAACCAACGAGGGGAATCCCGCCGTGAAACAAGCGTACTTACATTTCTACGTCTAGGTTGTAAATTTTTTTCAATGGTTGATAATTTATTATCCACGTCGAATTATCGTTTAATTAATCGCCTTATGAGTTTATAAAATTAATATCAAGGGTTAACGACGAAAATGGTGTCGGGAAAATTAATTTCCAGTGCAAAATGAAGTATTTAAAAATCGGTGGCTTGAGAGTAGAAAAAACACACAAAACAAATACTGTAAAAGCTTCAGGTATATAAATTTTTAGCTCGCGAACAAATGAGTTTATTTTGTTGCTCACGTCGTATTTTCTTTGCTGCGAAAATGAGTCTTTATACGAAAAACACCTTCTCGTCGGTGGAATTCCAAACGTATAAAATAATTACTTAAAGTATTTTCAATTTAGTCTCAAATGAATTCTTAAACCCGAAAAGCAAATCTGCTAGCTCGGTTTGTTCTCTTAAATTATATAAGAAAATATGGCTCGTGTGAAAATTTACTCGTCGATAAAGCGGAGCTATTCTATTAAGTGCGGCGGTATGGTTGTAGTTTGTTAGTCGTCGAGCTAGCTCTTTGGTACGATTGTAGGTACCGGTGCTACACGAACCCTTTGAATCTACGATGGAAACGAGTGTTAGGCAAATCCTGCGTGAAATTTTGGGGTAATACCTTTGCGTTCGGTCCATCAAAAACGACAGACGCAACATTAGAAACGCATTAAGCGTTTTCTAATTATTAATGAAAAGAGCCGTTCGACGTAACCTAGAGAAACCGCAAGAAGCCCCGAAGCCACTAATTCCCCGGGTTCGTAATCTTTCAGCGCCATAAGTAGACTCGATGAATAAGAAATAGCGAGAAAAAAATCAACGTGCCGAAGTCTCTAATACATTAATTATTTCGTTCCAGGTGGTGATATAGTTTTTCAGTCGCAGCAAAACATGTCGATGGTTTTGTGATCGCTGGTTCAGAATTCGTCGCGTGGTTCCTCGGACGTGAGAGGGGGGTTAGAACGGCCGATGTCCTGCAAATGATACCAGAAGAATGATTTCACTCAGGTAATGACGTAATTTTGGAGTAGTTTCGAGTTTATTTAGTTATGCATGTAAATCCCCATTTGTAATGTAGTTAATGGAGAAGTAAACTTGATTTAGAGGAAGATTTCGCAGTGAGTGTTATTTTCCTATGGGCTTATTAAATGATGAATACATTTACTTTTGGGTTTTTATGCGAGTATTATTCTACGTAAAGAGGACTATGGGTGAAATTTCTTCGAGAATTTCAAGACCATGGGAGTGAAAAATTTCCAATGAATCAATTATTGGAGTCCAGTCCACCAGTTACAAATGTAACTTTAAATTAACTCTCAGCTGGCTGTTTTTATACGAAAACGATATCAATGTTGCTGACTTGATCGTGCCCCATTTTCAAAATGAGAAAATTTTGATTTCTTTGAAGCTCCAAATGAGACTTAGAAAATTGAACATTTTTCAGGATTGCCTTTCCATTGTCCTAAGAAGCTTATAAATAAAGTTAATTCAATTTTTTTTTCAACTTTTAACATTAGTACCAGGTGCTTGATTAATTCTGGCTCCCCCCGATACTTTTTGTGTTAAAAATCGGAAGTTGGCAATACTTCGTTCCAATAAACAAATGAAACGAAGTATTACCAACTTACGAATTTTAGCTATTTTCAACACAAAAATTATCGGGGGAGCCAGAATTAATCGAGCACCCGGTACGATTTTTTTTATTGGAAATAATCAATGAGAATTCGCTTAATTGAGTTACCACGTAGAGAAAAGCACCTAGTGATTTTCGAGTGATTTTTTCTATCAGCTATTTTTCTCCTTGATTTTTGGTGAACTTTACTGATTTTTTGGTAAACTTTATTGATTTTCAATGCATTTTGTTAATTTTCAGGAGATTTCTCATTTTCAATAATTTTCTGGTTCATTTTCAATGATTTTCTGGTTCATTTTCAATGAATTTTCAGTGAATTTTATTCGTTTTCCGACCCATTACCTTGAATTTCAGTACGTTTTATCTTTAGTGGATTTCACTTTTCAGCAAGTTAAAGATACTAATTTTTAATGAATTTCATTGTTTTTTCAACGATTTATTTCACCAATTTCGTTAATTTTCAGTGAATTTTGATGTTTTAATAATTTTTCAGTTATTTTCTCAAAAATTGTTTTATTTTCAGTGATTTCTCCCTGCATTGCAATTCTCATTCAGGGTGTCTACCGGTCGTAAAAGTCGCGAAATTAACCCAAAATTCACCAAAAGTCGCGAATTTTTCCAAAATTACTTGATTTTTTTTCGCCTTGAACAAAACAAAAAAAGTAAAGAAATTTCACTTTTTTGAACATTTTTTCTAAAAGTAATCGCCCTCGCTTCGCTCGGGCTCATAAATTTTCAAAACCCCTTCAATTATAAACCTTCTTCCTTTCTATTTCAGACAATTGAATATTTTGAATTGGAAAAATATGTTCTTGTGAGACACTTAGTAGCGATCACGATTGGGATTTTCAAAAGGAGTATCAATCGTGCCCATTCTCGGGAAAATCTAAGAAAAAACCGGAGAATTTTGGAATTTTCAGTGGGATGTTTTAAAAATTCAGAAGGAGAAATCATTTGGAAATGTGTCTCTTTTTTGCTGCTTTTAAAAAATAAATTAAAAAAAATTGCCTTCGCTTCGCTCCGGCCAAATAATCACATCATTATATTGGTAATCTGCTAATGTTTCAGACTTCCCATGAACTTATTTCTCAATTTTAGGGTCAAAATTCGCGAGATCTAAGTATTTATTAGCCCGTGTCATGTCAGCTTTTCATGGTGTTAAAAACACCTTATTAGGTAAATGCAACAATTTTCGCTCCAAATTCATGAATTTTTACGAACAACAAAGCTGTCGAAAAATGAATTATTTTATTTCTGAAAATCGTTGATAATTTGGCAAACCTTTGCTCTCGCTTCCCTCTGACATAGCTTTGAGATAAATTTTTCCAAAAATTTTTGCTATTGCTCTACCCAGCTATTGAATTTGAAAAGTCCAAAAAAGTACAAGTTTTGTTGAACGAGTCCGTAACTAGGCATACGAAATAGTAAGCATTTTGGTTGAAAACTGAAATGTTGAAAGAAATAAAATTATAAAACTTTAGCTTTCGATTGTATTTCTCCTGCAAAAATATTTGCCCTCGCTTTGCTCAGGCTTAATTTTTTTATTGGCACGATGACTTATATTTTTCAAAATTTGATAAGCTTTTTTTTTTATGAACCTTTACTCCACCCCTTTCCCTCCCAAGCAGCGCAGTCTTTCGACATTCATTGATTACTCGTATCATGTACTTATTGGGACAAGCTGGAAAATTAGTGAAAGTATGCTTGGAATTTATCAATTTGCAGCACCTAGTTTTTTAAAGGAAAGAAGTTAGCAAAAAATTGTGAAAAAATCTGACAACTTGAAGTGTGAGAAAAAAATTCCATCTCAAAATAATTATAACAAACTTTTTCCTTTTCCATCCCAAAAATGTGTCCCTCCAAATATCAAGACCTTGGGTAATTCCACTTCAAAAGTGCACATCAAAAGTGAAATGTTCAATTTTTTGGGAAGAAAAAAGAAAGGTGAATGAATATAGATTTTTTTTTGAAAACATGCCTCAAGTCCAAAAATGATACCTAGACTCTGAACCAAAAAAAAAGAGAAGAAAATGAAGAAGTATTACTCTCGTTTTATATTTAAAAATAAATTGGACCAATTTTTTTCTAATGCTTAAAATTTGTTGGAAATTCTTAATTTGAATCCTTATTTTTTGAGAAAGGGGGAGAAATCTCCATTTTTTTTCACTAAAAATTTTTCAGAATGAATTAGAGCGATGAGGAAGGGGTATCTTCTGAAATTTCAGTTGATAGTAGTGAACAACTACAAAAAATAAAAAACCTTCCTTAATGAAATAATCCAAAAAATTTCATTTTGAATTCTTGAAATGAAAAGTTGAAGAAACACGGATATGAGATAAGACCCCCAAGGCCCTAAGCTATCAGTAAGCCAATTAGATATTTATTTCAAAAATGACGTACCTATTTTTCAAAAGGTCATATTTTTGTTTTTATTCCAATTTTCAAAAATTTATCAAAAATTAACTTGAACTGTGAAAGTTTAACCATGTTTGTTTTTTACCTGCTCTCTCTAAAATCCAAATTTTGTAAAATTTAGAATCCTGGGAAAAGGGGGAAGGTTGACGATGTTCTTTTGTTCAAATGAATTTTTCTCGTTTTCCATAATGTTCCTGATTTGTGCATTAAAAAAAAAAATTTACTCAAGTTTTGTTTTGAAAAAATTGTCATCTTTGTTTCGAAAAATTTTATCTTTTGTCTCGAAAACCAAATGTGGAGTAAGACTAAACCTCACTCTAATCACTCACAATGATCCACTGATACAACCACAAGACATCTCAAAACATCAAAGCCTTGCTCAACTTCAGAGTGATTAAAAAGATGAAATAGATTTCTCATTGCTTTGTTTAGATTTAATTCGAAGGTTTCTTTTCGTATCATTTGCGAAGGAATCATTAAAAAAATACGAATTTTTTTCCCTTCTCATTTACCGGACTGCTATAAAAACGCCCCAGTCGTCGTTTCCATTCGAGTCGAGTAAAAACAAAAATCATCCTTGATGCTTTTCCGTTTCGTATAATTTAACCGCGAGCTCGAAGCCGAATCCGTCATCCTTACAAATAAAACATCAACTATAAAACTTTCTTCTCTCGAATACTTGACAATTTTTCAAAAGACAAATTGCTGTTTTCGGTGAAAAATTGACGTATATTCGTACTTAGAGGGAAAAACTTTCGCTACGGTAAAGGTGCTGCAGTTTGTCGATGTAAAACACGTGCGAACTATCGTAAATCTTGTAGCATTAAAAAATATCCTTCGAGAGTATTTTAATTGAAAAAAATTCAACGTGCCAGGCTCGCCAATAATTGGCTAGATTCCAGCGCAGCAGCGGTTTAAACCATATTTTCGGAATAACGCCAGGCTATAGAAATTTTCACTCGGACGAGTAGCATAGCGTAGTATTTTGTCGATACACAAGAGTTTAGGATAAATATTTCGACGTGGAAAAATTATCATAATTATAGGCTTAAAATCACGCGAACTTTTCGGCTGGAATGTTTACGTGTATTTTTTTCCTTTTTCAAAGAGAGGGAAAAAACTGCGGTATTATCCCTAGTCTCTGGAAAACGAATATACGAGTACAAGGGTTAGAGTTGTTAAAGTGTTATCCGTTGTCGTGCGAAAATGAGAAGCCTCTAAGGTCAAAGCTTCTCGTAAATTGTACCGCTTTTTCAAACGAACCGCGTACAAAATTTGTCCGTGTAATTTAGCTTTTCAAAAAAACATTTATTTCATTAGTGTCGAAAGTTCTTTTCAAATGATCACGAGAAATTTTACCTAATGAAAAGCGATGCACGTAATAAGTCATGTCCAAAGTGTACACCGAACCTTTTTGCAACGAAAATTTCAACAGGGTGATTAATAGAAGTTCGATTTTAAAGGTGTAATCGTCTGTTTATTTTGGACTCGAAAATTTATCTTCGTGTTACATTGAAATTGGTGTTCTACGGTGTTAAAATTTTGTAGACGATTTTGTAGAATAAGTAGTCTTGTGTATTCATTGGGAGAAAATAAACTTGCAATAAAAAAGTGTATGTGGATATTTCATGAAAATTGCACGAAAAGGTTTCCAAAAAGAATACATTTCCCAATTTTCACCACTAAAATTTACTTAATTAGCATTAAATTGTGTGATGTATTATTTTAAAATTGCTAAAATTACTTGAAACTAGGATAAAAGTAAAAAATGTGCTTAGAATTTTCATTTCTACCATTCTATCAAAGCTGGCATTGTTGAAGTGGCATAAATTGAAAATTTTGAAATCGGCCCAATTTTTTCGCGTTTTTATTCTTCAAAATACAATTTTTTAGAACTTTTTGACTTGATCTGCAAATTTTCAAAGAAAAATAATAGTTACCTAATGAAATTTTTCGATTGCAGCCGAATTTTTCCAATAGAAAATATAATATTTATGAAAGAAGAGAAAAAAAATGTTCTCCATAACATAAGATATTAATATTCGGTACCTATGACCCAAGTAGTTTAATGACCAAGTGAGTAAATTTTTTAGGAAAATTGTTGAGAATAATGTAAAAGTTTATGAAAGACACAAAATTTTTACTAAACGAACAATTTAAATGGTAAGAAAATTTCGTAAATGAACTCCTTGTAAAAGAATAAGGTGGTATCCAATTTCGAGTTCAATGGTGCAGGGAGGTAGAGAAACTTGAATTGTGCACCCGGGGGGGGGGGGGGTGATGAAGATTTTCAGCAGGTAGCATCGCTCAAAAGTGACAAAAAATCGGTTTTTTTTGCAAAAATGTCTTCACTTTGTGGTTCCTTCTCCATATTTGATTATTTTTGGGCTGGCGAGGGGAGGGTGTCTCAAAATTTATTTAGGTTGGAAGGTTTCCCGCTCAAAGTAAACAGAAATTTTCGTCAAAACCCAAAATATGTTGTTTTTTTTATCCACCTTATCATGTACATAGACAGAGTTGTCATGTAGAATGTAAAATGTAGAATAAAATGTAGAATAAGATGTAGAATAAGTAAAGTAGAATAAGTTTTGGAAAAAATGTAAAATGTAGAATAAGTAGAATAAGTAGAATTTGTAAAATAAGCCGGAAAAAACGTAAATTTCATTGAATTATGTTCAAATTTCTCGACTGTAATATTTAATTCATGAGTTTTTTACCGATCAGAGACCTATTAATACGTTTTCAATCCTTTTTTGAAAAATTGTATTTAATTTCAGGACAGAAAATTTCATTAGCTAAAGAGTAAAGAATTGATAATGATGATATCATATCATGAAATTTTGGACTGAAAATTGGAAATCTTGTTTACTAAAGAAATTGAAAATCCAGATTAACGACTGATTAACGGAATAATAATAATGGCAAACATTTAGACAAAAAGTTGTTTAAATTTGAAAAAATGAAAAGTTCAAAAATTGAATTATTAAAAATAACAAGAGTACTTCAATCGAATCGAAAGATAGAAATTCAAAATCAAAAATTATAAAAGTAAAAATATTATTGAAACTTGAAATCAGAAATTATAAAAGTAAAGACATCAAGGTTGATACTCGAAAGTCGAAATCAAACATTATAAAAGTAAATACATTTTAGTAGGTATTAGTACTTAGGTAATCGGTTTTTCGAGCCATCATTGTCTTATTAGCCAATCAGAAGAGCCCTACAGCTTATTTTACATTTTACACTTATTCTACATAAAAATTTAACTTATTCTACATTTTTACGTAAAATGTAGAAGAAGATATTCTACATGTAAAATGACAACTCTGTACATAGATAATGTAAAAATGCAAAATATCCAATAAAATTTTCAAAGGTCTATGAAAACTGTCTCAAATGTGATAAAATGTTTAATTATTAGGTATAAATGAAAGTCGAGTAAAAATAATTGTGTAAAAGTTTTTTTTTAATTTTTTTGTTTAAAAAATAGTAAGTTAGATTCCATGAAATATTACAAACTACCTATTTAAAACAGCGCATCGTAAAAATCGTTTTAAATGTAGGAAAATTGATAAATTTTCATAAAACTTGTCAAGAATTGGTGTAAATGTCAAAATAAAATGTGATTGAAATTGTTTAAAATATCACAAAAAGAATTTGAAGCCTTTAAAATTGTCTGAGGTAAGAAATAAATGTTTTTGTGATCATTGTGATTGAATAAAAAATGAATGAAAATTGTCAGTCTTTTGAATTGTTGAAAGATATTTTTAAAATAACTTTTTTGAAAGATTTTGACCAGTTTTTGAAAATAGTGCTGGGGAAAGTACGATCAAATTTCTAAGACCAAATTTTTCATACTAATTTTTTGAGGTCGAATTTTCTACACCACTGACATGATGACAGTTGAACTTCAAAAAACTTGGAATTTTTTTGGACGATCGCTGACCTAATGATATAGTCTCAGACTTTTATTTTTTTGTTGAATTTTTATAAACTTGCAAAATTTAAAGACCAATGTCATAATGACTTTTTGTTTGACTTTTGAGCACTTGAAAAAATTTTAATGGATGAAAATAATGTTATTATTGTGATTTATGACGAAATATCAAAAAGTCACACAAATAATAGGTGGTATCGAAATTGATTTTTTTTCTAAAGTCTGACAAAATGTTAGAAGGTTACTGAAAAATAAATATGTAATTGTAACATTAAAGTCAACAAAATGTCAAAATGTCACAGAACTTATTATAATGTCAGATATTTTTTTCACAATTGATAATTTTTTCTTAATGTCAGATATTTGAGTTTTTTTGTTACAAAATTACTTACCTACTAACTAATTTCAATAAATTAAAAATGATGACAAAAATGTTTAAAACTCAATTTTATTATTTTGTCAGACCTTTTTATTAGCAATTCTGATGTCAGAAAAAATAAAAAAGCATAAGTACCTAAATATCAGATTTCTTTAAAACAAAAAGTCATCAACTAAAAAAATCTGACATTTTATTAACTTTTGCTCTGAAGCAAACTTGGAAAATTTTTTTGAACTATTTTTACTCCATTTCAACAAATCATATCACATTTTGAGCATTTTTACAACTTTCTTTGATTTTATACGATTTTTGCTACAATTTGAACGATCTTTACCGAAATTTGTGACGTTCAATAAAAAAAGGGACCATTTGGTCACAAAGTTGATTTCGAGAAAAACGTGAAAATGTAAATTAGGGTTGCAAGCATCGATTTTTTGTTTTTGACGGATTCGTGTTTTATGACGTTTTAAAGAGTGTAAACACGCCACACAATAAAATTTTGAATACAAAAAAATTGTATATTTTAATAATTTGCAATGGGTTATTCATGTTTGGAGCTATTTTGGGAACACTTGGAAGCCTGATACGACTCCTAAACGTAATTTTTTAGATTCCACAGCAAATTTCCCATAAGATTAAAAAAAGTCAGATTTTTGTCCAAATACGTTTTATATTGAAAATTTTCATTCAAAAACTTGAAACGCGTTTTTCTCGAAACTACGTTTTTTCAACAATAAATTTAAAATCCGTATAAAACCGTCAATTTTTCATGAAGAAAGGTCACTAATAGCTCATTTGAAAGGTAATTCTATGTAGATTCAGAAAATGTCGATATCTCAAAAACGACTTTTGTGAACAAGTGGTCCCTTCTCTTATACAAGAACGCCACATTTGAACAATTTTTATGCTATTTTCAACAATTTTTCTATAATTTCCTTTCTTTTTACGTTTTTTTACTCATTTTCATGACCATTTTTTGAGTATTTTTTTATTTTCACAATTTTTTTCTATTTTACAGATTTTTTACTGAACATACAATCCAAACGACGTTCACCATAATTTGAACAGTTGGCATGTTTTTGATAATTTCAATTCCATTCCATCAATTTTTACATTGTTTAAATGTCAGTTTCGCCAAAAAATTTCTTTTTTAAAAATTTTGGTCGACGGAGATGCGTTTTTTAAATGAAACAAACCGAAGATTTCTTGAATTATTGTTTAAAAAAATGAAAACAAATTTTTTCCAAAAATCCTCGATGTTTTTCTAATTTTTCCTGCTTGAATCAATTTTTTAAGCATTTTTGTATAGGCACTCAAAACTTATTTTAATGCAAATTAGTTCAAGTTAAGAAATAATTTGTTCCAAGTTGCAGGACTGATTGATCTACTTAATCTGGAAAAAGTTTGCATTCGCAATAAAAAAATACCATCATGGCGAAATTTTCATACCATATCAAGATCATAGCACACCATAACCACACCAATGCGGCATTGTAAAACGTAAATAATGAAATTTCGCACATGGCTGAAAAAATCCAGAAATGCGATTCTCGCACGTTCACCATGCACATCGCTCTTTCCCTCCTTTCCCCGCCAGATCGCGAATGAAACCGCAATAATATTTACTTAGCGAGCCATCGCGTTGATGGTAGGATCATATAAGGATGTAAAATGAGCTCATTCAACACGACCAGCAGCAATATCGCTGCAGCTAGTGGAAAAAAATTCTAAACACGTATCAATAATACGAAAATCAAGCGGTATACCTTTTCAAGCTAATAAATTTTTGTCAAGTTTTCAAGTATCGCTCTTTTCGCTGCTCTGCCGGAATACGAGATAATAAAAGAAGCAGATATTAAGATGGGACAAAAGATGTCGTAGCGCCGATAATGAGCCTAATATGATGTTAGCTCGTGATCAAAATGAAATTTATAGCATACGACGATATCGGGGGATGTAGTTGATGTTTTCCCCGGAGAAGTACACGATGTCAGATATTAATGAGATTAGCTCGTTAAGCTTTGGCAAATTTTCGATCATTTGCCGTTTTCCTTTATCCGATTAAGCAACAGATATTAAGACTCGATTTTCTGTACTTGACGTATTTAACTGATGGTGTAATTCGGTAACCGCTGGCGGCGATTTAACGTAGCATTTTTTTGCTCGCTCCTGTGTGTGGGTATTTTTTCGGCCCGAATTTCTTGGCTTATTGTAAATGAGCTGCTCGGGCTATTGCAATCATTAACCGCGAGCGAGGGGGTTGCCTTCTGCGGATTTTTTTTCCTGCCTTCATAATGAAAGTAATTAAATTTCATTTGCTTGGTAGCCGTTTAAAGTTTAAACGGTTAGGTTTTTTTAATTTTTTAAATGGTAATTAATTTCATTTCGGTTATAATTTTTTAAGCGAATTTTCTACGATGAAGTTTATTACGAAAGACGCGCGTAAATGCTTTGAACGCAAAGTTATTCTGATTTTCATTAATTTTTAAATATTTCTTCTGTGTTGGCGAGATTAAGTCTCTGTCGGCGGAGTTCGCTTTTATACAACTCGGATAATTTTTCCGACCGTTTTTCACCAACGAGAGCGAATTTGCAGCGCTGAAATTATAATTAATACCTAATACAAAGTTGTATACTTACTGACATCGTAATTGAAGTACACATTTCGACGTCTCCGCTCTTCTCCGATATTTCGTAGTTATCGAAAACTTGATACTTTGGCGCTCCTAATTAAAAATTCATTCGAAGAAATTCGCCACCGTTATGGAATACGAGACACCGCACGTATAATCGCAACCTAGAACTATTTTTAACTTTAATCGACAGCAATCACATTGGGTAAATCGCTCGTATGCGTATAAATTGTTGAATATTTTGATAAGCGGTGCAAAAAAAAACCGTATAAATGAGTTTTTCCATCGGTAGCCTCATAAATACGAAAATTATTACTATCGTGTATTCGTATAAGCAAACAGGAGACTTTACAAGCTACCAAATTAAAATTAAAACGATGGGTATGAATGTGTTTATAGAAAAAGCCATAAAACGAGGTTATGGTCTTTTGACATGCGATATAGTTTTTCTCCGCTCGACCCTCCCGTTTGTGCTTCCCTTCTTCCCTGATGGTCTTATGGTACATAGGCCACGTATAACGGCGTGAGTTTATTGTGAAGTTTTCAACTCACCTATATACCGACAAATTAACGCTAGCAACGTTTACAATACAATGTGCTTTGGATGGTAAATTTCGGCGGAAGTTGAATTTATCCTGAGGGAAGATGTTATTAATGAGGGATTAACTTATGCTATCCTTTGAACGTCTCTTTATCGCGTTTGGTCTTGGGGTTTCGTGTAAGGTGACAATGCTGTGTGTGGAAGTGTGCGAGTGTAAGTGACAAATACGAATTTTTTTCGAATGATTTTTTTCAAGTGCAAGATTCTGGGTCAATTTCTCGAATAAAAAAACTCCCGAAATGTGTCATTCCGTAGGAAAAGGTCCCACTTTGGATTATTTCTGTTTTCGAGAAAATCACATTTTTAGGTCGGTAGGGTCAAAATGGGACCCCTTTGAGTTT
This sequence comes from Pseudococcus viburni, assembly GCA_033439095.1. NCBI lineage: Eukaryota > Metazoa > Arthropoda > Insecta > Hemiptera > Pseudococcidae > Pseudococcus > Pseudococcus viburni. The sequence continues at coordinate 255,154 of JAVBJF010000410.1, read as the reverse complement.
TTGGCGGGTTTGGTAACTAGAGGGTCTACTCCAGCACCTAGGACAACTCCCACTGGCGCACCTAGCGGGAAATCCGAGAAATTCTGAAAAGCAAGGTCTTAAATCAAATACAGAAAAATTTCATACCTACAGAAGAAAAACTGACGAAGTATTTCTGATGTATTCGCAAGAACTTGTTTTTTTTTTAAATTTTCAGCTATTTACGTAATTTAACACGATTAAATTAACGAAAAAACGCCAGAAAATTTTATCTAAAAACTATGGTTTCAGTACCTGTGAACTTCAAATCTCTCTAGAAGCGACAAAAATCAACGTTACGGGTCCGTTGACCCCTCATTCGAAAGATAATTTTCTCCTATAAAATGGCGGTCTTAACTCATTTTGGCCCAAAATGTCAAAGTCGGGCATTTTCCTATGGAATGACGCAAATGTATTCCCGAATGATATTTTTCCAAATTTATTTTTCTGAATGAAATTTTTCCCGAAAATAACATTACCATTCTGACACAAAATAATTATAAATTTTTTCAAACTTTCGAAAAAAATGATTATCGTTTTTGAAAATGTTCCAACAAAAGTCCAAATTTTTCAGGCTCTACGTTCAAAATTTTTCATTTTAAGAGAATCTTCCCTCCCCTTCCTTCGGTTCAAGTTGCTACAATACAAGTTCAACACCTACCAAAATTAGGTAGTTACTTTAGAATTAAGTCTCCTCGCACAGTTACGTTTGTGATGCTTATAAACTGCACATTTCAACACTGTTTGCATTGGATTCATTCGAAAATTGGGTTATCAATCCCCTCCCCCTTTCCTACTTTTGGAGACGATTTTTAGTTGAGAAGTGAACAATATTCTTATCAACATTGAGTTTCTGAAAATCCTATAAGTTTTAGCATTAAAATTAAATTTTTCGAGTTTAGATGCACCCCCCCCCCCTCCCCCACCCATCACTTTTTGGTCTCACTGATTTTGTAACGATAAACCCGGCGAGCAAATGGAAATCAATGTCTTCAAAAACATCATAAATGACCATTTGAAATATCAGTGATGTAAATTTGAATCCCAATACCTCAAAACTGCTCGCACCATTCGAAAGAGGAAATTTCATGCTACATTTCGTACATTTGAAGTTTTGTTCCAGGTATTAGACGTTTCGAGCTACAAGCGTTTGAACAAAAAAATCTCTCATGAGACGGTCAACATCTTTTGAAAATATCCTGTATTGATAAAAACTCATAAACTTTGTTTCAAAAGAATTTTTGTTTTCTAAAATTTTCGTCTTCGTTTCTTTGGGGCCAAATTCATAGACGAATTGAAATACAACCTTTTGAAGAAGACGAAGATGAGGCAATTACAAAATAATTGAAATTTATCAGTTAAAAAAATATCACTGAGAAAAAAAGTGTGGTGATATTAACCACAAAATGTGTCAGAACTGGAACAGTCTGACCATATGACGCTTTTCACCACAACTGTGGTACTTATTCAAGTTTTAATCATAACTGTGGTACTTTTTACCTCAGTTGTGGCAAAAAAAGTACCACAACTGTGGTAAAAAGCATCATAAACTCGGACTGGATAAGTTTTTTCACAATTTGTAGTAAATATTACCACAAATTTTTCTCAGTGATTAAAGAATAATTTGGAAAAGAGGATATGTTTTTCTAAAGCTTAGAGGAAAAGTTCTGCAAAATTCTTTTGAAAGATCCTGCTAAAATACTGCCTGTTGATTCCGATAATTGGTTAGACATTTTGAATGTTTTTATTTTGCTCGTCAATTTGCATTATTTTTTATGTAATAAGTAGGTACCTAATAAGTAAATCTAGTGCTTGAGATTCCCTATAAAACGAGTATACATAAGAAAGGGGATCTTTTTTGAGTAAATCTGAAACGAGAGAAGTATTATGAAAATAGCAATAAAAGTCCATAAAATAGCAAGAATTTTTATTTTTCAGATCCAGGCGACACTATGAAATTGAAAAAAAATGACTTTTATTATAAAATTCGAACAGATGATGTGAAGCTTACAATTTTCAATCAAAATTAATTGTGAAAATGAATAAAATTTTCTGATTCAAGTTGACAAACTAAAATACATTTTGGCATCAAAACTGAAAAAAATCAGTTGGGAATTTGGTGAAAAGTTGAAAAATTGCAAAAATTTGGATTCATCGTTAGTTAAATTTTAGATTGTAAAAATAATATTGAAAAATCGCAAAACATTGGCATATTTCGATAGAAATTGAACAGTTGTAAAACAACAGCATTTTTGACTGAAAATGAAAAAAGTAGGTAGGTAAGTATTATTTTTTACTTGCAGTAGAGAAATATTGTACTTAAAAAGAAGTTTTTGAAAAATGATTTTTTTTTAATGAAAATAATTGAGAAAAATTTACATGGGGGGGGGGGGGTGAACTGAAACAACTTGAGACAGGTCTTCACGTAACTTAAGTAGGTATAATGTATTTTGGAAACAGATCGAATCATTAAAAAGGGTCCAGCTTGGCATAGATCAATTGTATAATATTTTTCTTCCCCACACTCGCGATATCATTTGTCCTGGATGAATGCTCATTTGATCCGGAATTGTGAACATTTTAGATTAATGATGAGTCTTGTCAAGAACATTTTAAAGAAATAGCATTGTATTCTATTTTATTTTTAGTAAATGAACACTTATACTCAAAAAGCACCAATTGTCAGAAAATACATTCCATCGATGCCATAAATAGTTACCTATGTAATCTAATTACTCTGTACCATCTGAGAACTACCCCTCGAGACTAAAAAATACCCCATTTATTCGGTTGTTTACGCATTTAACCTATTTAAAGTCACCGATATTATTGTTGAGATTTTTCCAACCTATGAGTATTATCAAATGTATTAGAACGAACTAGGTAAATTCGAAAAACACAAATGGTCAGAAAGTGTATTCCATCGATGCCATAAATATAGGTGTTTGAAATTATTACTCCAGTCCCATCTGAGAACTATCACCCGAGACTAAAAAATTTCCGATTTATTCGATTAATTACACATCTAACCTATTTTATAGTCCCCGATATCATTATGGAGATTTTTCCAACCTATTTCCAGAAATGCCTTGGAAACCCAAGTCGAGTTCACCTCTAAGGTCCCAAGAGGGGGCACGAAGTTAAAAAAGGTATGAAAATAAACGAGGCGTGCCCGATTATAGAAATATTGTCTAAATGAAAACCGAATTAAAATAATAGGTCGATCGAAGCGACGATGAGACGATGAAATTTGGGAAAAGTAGGTAAAGTTTATTTGTTTTTGCGGTGGTTCAGCACGTGAAATTTGATGTGACGCTGGCGACACGCACACACCACAGCGTTTGAATTTCTTCGGGGACGAAATGTCTGTAAGCATGGTATACAAACCTATACATATACGCTGCTATGGCTGTAAACATATATTTTAAATTCGTATACATTTACGCGAATAACCCTCGAAGTGTATGCGTTAACGTGACGTCTGTAATGTTTACATATTATTTAAATTCGCCCCGGCTCAGGCTGCCAACTCGTTCGTGTATAGGGTTTGTTTCCAATGGATTTGATAGTTTTGATATACAATGAAAAAGGTTGTTATTTTGGTCGAGCTCTCGTTTTTTTTTGCGCCAGGAATGCTTTCATTTACCTTTTTATTTAATCAACTTAACCGGACTTTATCTTTAGGATCGTGAAGAGTCGGCCTGTTTGAATTATTTCAAGTGCACGCTTTTGTGCCCCTTTTTTTCGTTACAACGGTTCGAGTAAATGACGGTGTTGCATTTTCATCTGATACTTTTGTTTACTCGCGACATATTACTCGTGATAACGATTTTTGTAAAGAAAAGGAACGCAGAAAGATGAGAAAAAGAACAGATTCGCGAATAAGAAGGTAATTTCATCGCGGGCGAATGTTTTCTACAATCGAGATAAGAGACCAAGAGAACGAAATTTATCATAACATTAATTTTCATCATATAACCAGGATGTAAAAGTACATGATTAACACATTTAGGGTAGAAAAATATACTTGATAGGCCCATATACAGGATGTTTCATAGCTGACGAACCTCCTTCTAACCAGTGAGTAGGCAACTCATCCTGAGTTCATGTATGTTTGGTTGCCTAATCTTTAAACTGCAGGGTCTGAGTTATAATGCTCTTCGATTTTTTTTTGACATGGTATGTCTTAGGCCTAAGCCTGGAGATTAATTTTTAAAAAGTGTAACTTAATATAACGTTGTTGTGTTAGGTTTTGTGTCCTACTGACATAATGACATTTTGTTAGGCTTGAAAAAAACTGAGTAAAATTTTAACCATACAATATGATTATTTTTGACATGGATACTCGTATGTCTTAGGACTGGGGGTAAAATTTGAAAAGTGTAACGTTTTTGTGTAACGTTATTGAAATAAAGACATGATGACATAATGTTAAACTGGAAAAAAATGAAAAAAAAAGTATTTTAAAATGTTGAAAAAATAAGAAATTCATTTTTTAAGTTGATATTTTAATAAACATTTATAAAAAAGAATACTTACCTACATATGTTTTGGGGGAAAAAAATGTAAAATAAGAAAAAACAGGAAAAAGTATTTCAAAATGTTGAAAAATAAGAAAAAAACTTGAAAAAAAATTTAGGTGCATTGACATTTTAATAAAAAGTTATGAAGTTCTGTCTGTATTGCCTCATTTCTCCTGCCGCACCACAGTGACAAAGTTATGGATGATAAATTTTGACGGCAATTGTGGTGGCCCTGGTAATAATTCTGACAATCTCCAACCAATCAGAGAGAGAATGATAAAAACAGCCAAACATTTTTTATTTGTGGTACCTGTGTGTCGATGAAATGACCAGGTTACAACATTTCACAGTGGCAAGGCTGTGGTGCACTTGAAAAATTTCACCAAAAAACAGATTTGGAAGTAGGATAACTTCTGAGAAAGTTGAAAAAGGGATGTCAAGTATGAGAAATATGCACTTCAGTAACATTGATCTATCAGTAATTTTTTTGAAAAAAACTTACCGGAGAATAACCGATCATTCTCCTAAACTACTGCAGGTTAACCAGTGAACCGCCAAAGAAAAAAAAATGCAAAATTCTATAAAAATGACAAGAATAACAAAAAAGTCCAAGTTTTAAGCAAAGTGTAAACAAAAAACAAATGATAAAACATAACAACGCTGAAATTGCATTTATTTAAAATTTTTGGGTGAACATCTAAAGTCAGTTGAATTCCAAGTTTTGTTTTTAATCCTTTAAGTTTATTGTTAGTTCTTGTGTACATTTAGTTATGTGGATTGATGAATGCTTGAGAAGTAGAAGTTATTTCCTGTCGTACATTTTTTTTTCAAATTGCATTTTGTCGCAAAATATATCTCGAAAAATGAGCATTTTTTGCAACTTTGACATTACTTTTGCAATTTGTCCCTTCATGATTGCATTTTGTCAAAAAAATTTTTAAATCCAACTTGAACATTTTGCAACAGAATCCTATGGGAAAATTTATCCAACTGTACGAAAAATACTTTACTCAAGATTGGGAAAAGGAATTGATATTTTATTTAAGTGATAGATTGATCATGATCGATCAATAGTGTTTAATTAGTACTTTTGGTACTGGTAAATTTTATTATACTTGAAGACCTCACGGGAAGAACGGGTTAATTGAGGGTTTTTTCAAAAATGACTTTTTTTTGCCATTGTGTACAATAAACCATGTACTTTTATGTGGTTTATATGAAAAATGTCGAACTTTTCAAATTTTGTCAATAAAAGCAAAAAAGAATTTACAAGAAATTAAAAACACAGAAAGAACGGGTTAACTATTTCACTTTACGGAAAGAACAGGTTAATTGAGGCACTTACACGGAAAGAACAGGTTAACTTCTCAGAATGTTGTTCAAACACATCGTGTTTTGAGTGACTTTGAAGCTTTTAAAAAACTTTTGAGCAATATTTGCCGATGTAAAATGATTCTAATTGCCATTTTGAATGTAATAAAATCAAAACGAAACTCGAAAACCCATTTTTTTTCAGTTCCACTTCAACATTATCTTTAAAACGTTCTCCTGCAAAATTTATAAAATTTCAGTTAACCCCTTCTTCCCGTGAGGTCTTCACTTGTATTTCAAAGATTTATATTTTACAAGACAAAATGCGACAAAGTGATACAAAATGCAACCGTTTGTGACAGAATGTAACCTGTATTTTGCGAAAGAATGCTACTAAAAATGCAATTTGTTCCATGTTGTATTTTGTTGTAAAACTTTGAAAAATTCAGTGGTGCTAACCCAAACTGTAACCGTAACTGTAACCTTAATTGAACCGTGTTAAATCTAAAGAGACCAAGCAACACCAAAAATTTCACCAAAAAACAAACTTAAAAGTACGATAACTTCTGAAAAATTTGAAGAAGGGATAATAAGTATGAGAAATATCAACGGGGTAACATTAATCTATCAGTAATTTACGTGTTCAGAAGCTTATTTTGTGTTCCTAGTGAGAGATATGTTAAAATCTCAGAAATCTCAAATTTGTCGCTTGGTTGCTTTTGACTTAACATAGTTCAATTGTAACCCCTAAATAACCTTTATTTTTGAGTTTGAAAAATAACTGTAACCCATAACCAAAATAAAAACTGAAATAGAAAACCCATAACCCATAACCAAAATAAAATTGAGCAGAAATAACCTGTAACCCATAACCCTTAAAATTAATTTGGGTTACGGTTAAAGCTTTTTTCCCTTTTCTCCATGTTTTCCCCATGTTTTCCCCTTTTCTCCCCCCTTTTCCAGTGTTTTTTATGTTTTAATTTTAAAATAAAAAATTGGATTACCCAGTCCCCAAAATATTTTGACTTTAAATTCTGATGTCATATTCAAGTAACATACAATTTATTTACCAAGAAAAAATACATTACAAAAATGTAGTTTTTCTGATGGTATAACCCTTATAACCGTAACCCAAAACCATAATCCATAACCCAAATCTTCCAGGCAAACCATAATCAATAACCCATAACCTTTATTTTTAAATTTGAGAAACCAGAATAACCCTAACCATTATTTTTACAAAAAAAAAATAACCTGAACCCGTAACCCAAATTAAAAAATAAAGGTTTCGCACCCATGAAAAAATTGTACAACGGGTTCTTATTCTGGTCATTTTAATCAAATTAAGTGATCATTTTTCACAGTTTTAGACTAGACTTTTGGTTATTTCAACAACCGGAAGTTAGCACAAATAACCGGTTCACCTTTGAAAACCACCTGAAAAAAACTACCGAAACTTAGATAGTTTAGCACTAATACTACTGATTATAATTTATAACTGGCAGGTTATTAACCGCCCACAACACTAGTTATTAAGCAAGAGTCTGGTAATCAATACCAGGTGGTTATGGAAATTTTTTAATCAAATTATTTTGGCTCAACTTTGAAGGAAAATGTTTTAATTTATATGTGAGTCTGGATGTAGAAACCAACCTTAGGTGTCAAAAATTGGTTTTTGAGTAAGTATTTAGGTATAGTCTATATTTTTGAGTTGGCACTGTTTTTGGGCCTTTCAAGAAGTAGAATCAATAAGGAACCTCAACTCAAAAACCAATTTTTGACGCCTAAGGGTAGTTTCTATATACAGGTTTATATATATATATTTATCATAAATAAATGAATAAAAAATTTTAAAATTCAATCTTGGAAGAATTCCAATGAAAAAGTGATTTAAAAATTTCATTTTTGAAAAACGTTTGGTTAAAAAATATTTTTAAGGGAAACATAAAGTTGAAAACTTTTCTTTACAATACCTATATTAGGATGAAACTTTTCTAAATCAAGATTTCTCTTACAAATTCAATTGTTTAAATTCGTTTTTTTCATTAGGTATTAATTTTTTTTTCAATTTGGATTCTTTGCAAAATAATTTTTTTAAATTAACTTTACATTTTTCCAAGATTAGGCTTTTTAAATCAATTTAAGAAGATCAGATTTTTCAAGGTGGATTTTTTAATGTTTGTTTTCTTCTTCAACTACTTTTTATACCTAAAAAAAAATTTGCCTCATCTCTACAGTAAGTATATTTGAAAGTAAAAAATGTTTAATTGTAAAACTGGCATATATCATTCCTAAATTGTGTAGGTACTAGGTAGTGTAGTACTTGATTAGTTCATTGCTGCAAACCCCATTCACCCATCTCATTAATCACTAAATTATAGGTAAATTTTTGAAAGGGTACCCCCGGTTAAGATAGGTGAATCGGCCTAAGAGCTACTTTTTGAAACCAACCATCAGACATTATTAGGGACCCCAAAAAATAATTTTAGGCCGTATTTTCAACCCCCCACCTCACTCCCCTTCACCCCCACCCCCCAAAATGTCGAATTTTCGTCAAAAAATCCTATCTCGGAACCTAATGAACCAAAAATTCTGAAATTTATGTGGTGTATACGAGAAGTGGTGACCAACTTTTGAGAATTTTTTTAGATTTTTTTTGCACCGCCTTCTAGCCAAAATCCCACTTTGAAAACTTAAAATCGCTCTAATTTCGAAACTAAAAGACATACATTTTTTCTTTTTGGCACAAATATAGTTCTACCTTGGTACAATATAACGATATTTTTTTCAGATTTTTAGCGTTGGGAGAACTGACGAAAAAATGCGGTTTTCTATTCAAAAATGTTCATTTCGCCATTCACGCAACCAAAAAATTTTGAAAATATTTTTATGGTATGAATGAGGAGAGGTAAAAAATTTTTGAGAATTTTTTATGAATTTTTTTGCAATGCATTCCAGCCAAACCCCACCCTCAAACTTTTAAAATTGCTCCAATTCCAAAACTATAAGGCAAACATTCGTTCTACTTTTTGAAACTAACCACCACACATAATTAAGGACTCCAAAAAAATTTTAGGATGCATATTCCACCTCCCATCTCACTCCGTTTCACCGCCATCCTCCCAATATTTAGTTTTGTCAAAAATCCCATTTTGGTACTTTGATGAACCAAAATTTTGAAATTCATTGGTATTGTATATGGAGAATGGTAATTGGTTACCAACTTTGAAAAATTTTCAGATTTTCCTGCACCTCGTTGTAGTCAAACCCCCACTCAATAAATTTAAAGTCGTTGAAATTTATATGGTAAGGTATGAGCAGCGTGAGGAACAAACTTTTGAGAATTTTTCAGAATTTTTTTGGCAATGTATTCTAGTCCAAAACCCACCCTTCAACTACTACACAGAAAGAATAATTGAGGGGCTTAGTTCCAAAACTCACTTTTGCCAAAAAAAATCGATGTCGTTTTTTTTGCAGATTTCGATTCAGTATGAAAAACTGAACCAGAATCCGCAAAAAAAACGACATCGATTTTTTTTGGCAAAAGTGAGTTTTGGAACTAAGCCCCTCAATTATATAGGTATCTTTTAGTTTTGAAACTGGAACAATCCAAAGTTTGAGGGTGGGTTTTGGCTGGAATGCACTGCAAAAAAATCGAATTTTTTTAAAAATTGTAGTTTGTATGAATGGCGAAATGGGTATTTTTGAATAGAAAAAAGTATTTTTTCGCCTTTTCTTCCCAAGCTACAATTCTGAAAAAATTAACAGTAGGTATATTTGACCGTGTCGGGAAAAATCGACCTTACGTGCAAAAACAAGTTTTCAATATACGAACTTTTAAAATTAGCGATGCGATACGACCAGGAAGTGTTTCTTCGCTTGTATAGCCTATCAACTACCTATATTTTTCTGCGAGTTAAACACCATTCCTAGGTACCTACTACCTAGCTACCTACCTACGAGCTCTCAGTTATAGTACATATAACTACGGATTTAGTTGATTTACGATGATTTTTAAATATTTCTTGTATTTTTTTTGTTTGATTTTTTTCATAGTCAACTTCACATTCTTGCTTCTTATAAATTTATTTCAAACTTTGGGATTTCGGGTGGATTTCTACTCAATTTCGAGACATCAGAGTATAAAATTCTGGAACAAGTGAAAATTGAAATTTTGACAACTAAAGTCGGTTCTGCCTGCCACGGTCACATATTGTACCAAAGAAGGACCATATTTGCACCAAAAAGAAAAAATGTATTCTCTCTCATTCTGAATCAGTGAAAAGTCACTGTTAAACAGTTAGAATTGCAGCACAGAAAAAATCAGCGAAATTCACTGGTTTTTCAGTTAATTTTCACTGATTTTTCAGCAAATTTTATGAATTTCACTGATTTGTCAGTGAATTATCACTGATTTTCTCCTGTGCTGCAATTCTGACGATTAATCAGTGATTTTCGATAATTTTCACTGATCTATAAATGAGAGGGTATTTTTACTTTTAAAAGTAGAGCAATTTTAAAGTTTCTAAGTGGGTGTTTGGCTAAAACGCGGTGCAAAAAATCTAAAAAAGTTCTCAATGTTGATTATCATTCCGCATGTACAAAAAAAATGAATTTCAAAATTTTGGTTCATTAAAGTACAAAAATGGGATTTTTTGACAAAACTAAATATTGGGTGGATGGGGGTGAAACGGAGTGAGATGGGAGGTGGAATATGCATCCTAAAATTTTTTTGGAGTCCTTATCTATGTGTGGTGGTTAGTTTCAAAAAGTAGAACGAATGTTTGCCTTATAGTTTTGGAATTGGAGCAATTTTAAAAGTTTGAGGGTGGGGTTTTGGCTGGAATGCATTGCAAAAAAATTCATAAAAAATTCTCAAAAAATTTTTACCTCTCCTCATTCATACCATAAAAATGAGTACCGTTTTTCCAAACTGAGCTAACTTCAAAAACCGTGCATGAGGAAAGGGCCTTAGGTGCCATTTTTTTTCAGAAAGGGCCTTGAGTGCAATTTTTTCTGGGAAAAAAATTACACCTAGGGCCCTTTCTGGAAAAAAATGGCACCTAAGGCCCTTTCCTCATGCACGGTTTTTGAAGTTAGCTCAGTTTGGAAAAACGGTACTCAAATATTTTCAAAATTTTTTGGTTGCGTGAATGACGAAATGAGCATTTTTGAATAGAAAACCGCATTTTTTCGTCTGTTCTCCCAACGCTAAAAATCTGAAAAAAATATCATTATATTGTACCAATGTAGGACTATATTTGTGCCAAAAAGAAAAAATGTATGTCTTTTAGTTTTGAAATTAGAGCGATTTTAAGTTTTCAAAGTGGGATTTTGGCTAGAAGGCGGTGCAAAAAAAATCTAAAAAAATTCTCAAAAGTTGGTCACCACTTCTCGTATACACCACATAAATTTCAGAATTTTTGGTTCATTAGGTTCCGAGATAGGATTTTTTGACGAAAATTCGACATTTTGGGGGGTGGGGGTGAAGGGGAGTGAGGTGGGGGGTTGAAAATATGGCCTAAAATTATTTTTTGGGGTCCCTAATAATGTCTGATGGTTAGTTTCAAAAAGTAGCTCTTAGGCCGATTCACCTATCTTAACCGGGGGTACCCTTTGAAAAATCAAAAAAGCATAGGGATTTTCATGCGTTTTTCTCAAAATTAAACGCTCTTAACTTCTAATTTGTGCAAGACAGAAGAATGAGGTTTTCCGCCATTGGAAAGGTCGACGTTTTCTCTTCTAAAAATGACAACTTTGACCACTTTTCAAGTTATTCATAAAAATAGAAAAAAGTGAATTCTTAAAAGTTTTTTTCGAATATTTCATGCGATTCCTGCACCCACCCTAGTTTACAATCAACCACTTGGAAAAATTCTAGAGAAAGTGGATAATACGTTGCGTTGTTTGAAATGCGCAACATTTCTGCCTAACTTGGTTGTCGAGTAGCGTACAATTGAAAGAGCTAAGCAATCAAGAAAAAAAATTATTTCGAAGAGTATAACTCAACCCCTGCACCTGCAGTTTAAAAGTTAGACATACATACATACTTGGACTCTGGATAAGTGCCTACTGTTTGTCTGGAAGGAGTTTGGTCAGCTTTGAAACACCCTGTATTGTATATTATAAGTTGTTATTTTTCCAGCAGTGTATATGTTTAAACGGTTCAAGGTTTTTCACGTGTGTACGAGAATAGTTTACTTTATTCGTTACATTTTTCTTGCCTCGATATTTTCCATTAAAAGATTAAACGCCGAAAATACGTATACGAACGCGAGAGCACGCGGCCTGACGATGGCGCAGAGTGGAGCGGAAAATAAACAGCAGCCTTTCTTATATAATATTGTTGTACGATGTTTGTATTCATCATCATGTCTTAATCTTTATATCGTTTTGAAGAACGAACGGCCTGTTTGTTTTTGATACTTTTTCCATCATTTTAAACAATATTCCCCATTATGGACGTTTTAAGCTTTCATATATTGGCCCCGATCGGATATTTTTCAATATTTTTAATCACGCGGATGAAAAATACGAAATGTGTGTGCAGTGTTTCGCGAACCAAGTACGCGATGTGGATAAGTAATCACGTACTACCTACTACCTAATGAATTTCTTTTTCTCGTTTCGATTAAATTTCACCTGTTTTCAATGTATTATGTGTACATAAAGGTTCAAAATGAACTAAATAAAAATATTATTTTCTAATAATTTTACTCACATTTTCGAGGGCTATTTCGAACGTGATTCAAGGAACGAAATGAAAAGTGGAAATGAACAGAAATATTGTTTCGGTTCAAGTTTTACCTACTGATGGGAAGTAGGTCTACGTTCCTCGTTGTTATTTTTACTCTTGTTACGTATTTTTCGTTGCTTTTGATATTACAAAGAAAGTCGTTTTTCAATTCATTTTGAAAGAAGCCTCATTCCCTTAAGGGAGAGGAAAAACAGTGAGATTATGTTTTGTGTAGCTCATTTATTTTTCGTTTTTTAATTGAAGTGTTTCGTGAAATGAAAATTAGACTGATAGTCGAGAATATGAACACTGAGCATTTAGATTGGCATTAGATCAATTTAAATGATTTTTCTTCCAAAAATTTCCCTGTAAAGATGAATTTAAAATTTTTAAAAATCTGAACCCGAAACATTGAAAAATAATAAGAAATCGAAATTTTTGGAGGATGTATTCAGCTTTTTAGAAAATTCGACTGCAAATTGAAAACTTTCGAAAATTGGAAATCTTTATAAAAAAAACACATTTTTCTTACTTAAAAGATTATTGGAAGTTTTTTAAAATTAAAATCTTTTCAACAAAGAAAAGTATAATGAAACATTGAATGTTGGTAAATTTAAGATGGAAAATTATCGAATAAAAATGTTCAGGAGGTAAGAACAATTTTTGAGGAAAACTGAAAATTCTTGAAAAATTGACAAAATTCAAAAATATGTAGAAACGTTGAAATTTTTAAAATTTTGAAGATTTTAGCAAAACGAGGCTTTCTCAAAAAGTGAACATTTCTATTAATTCGAAAACTTTTAGGAGATACAATTTTGAAGGAAAATCCAAAATTCTTGGAAAATTGACAAAATTCAAAAATAATATGTAGAAACGTCAACATTTTGAAAATATTGAAGATTTTAAAAAAATGAGGCTTAATTTAAAAAAATGAACATTCTCATTAATTTTATAATTTTTAGGAAAGTTAAGATTTTGAAAAAAATTAAACAATTATAGAAAAATTCAGAATATTGAGGAATTACAATTTTTTTTAAATTAAAAACTCTTAAGATTTTTTTAAAAAACAGAAGTAGGAAATACCTGAAAATTTAAAAGTGAAACATCGAAAGTGAGTTAGTTAGAGAATTGCTGTAATAAGATTGAGAGAGTTTTTTTAAAAACAATTTTTTTTTTAATCAAAAAAATCTTAGAGAATTAAAAAATTTTTAGAAATGAAAATTTTTAATTTAGAATTTTTAGAATGTAAGTACTTACAAACATGTTTGAACCTACTCAAATTTTAAATGTCAAAGTTCGTGAACTTCCATTAAAATTTGTCTTAGGAGTTATTAGGAATCGATTAGGTGTCCAACAGTTCTGGAAGTCCTGGTTTTTGCTTGTGTATCTTGACATCTTGCTTTTGTTCTGTTTTTGTCAAAAATGTTGAAATGTCCTGTTTTCTCTCTTTTTTTTTTCAATCAAAATTTCTCATGAAATTTTTAAATTCTTCCCTTTCCTTTTCTTAGAATTTTGGAATTACTTCGTTTTGTAATTTTTCAGTTGATTTTTTTCGCCGAATGAAAGAATTTGGAAAAAGGGAATTTTCCTTCCCTTTTCTCTCCCGGAATCGTGAAATGTTTAGAAAATATCTTGTTAATGTTGTTATTTTTAGTCGTGAAATTTTGTAACACCTGCATCTTGATAATTTGAATCCATTTGGAAAAAAAACTTAGCATGATTTAAAATCAACAAAATTTTGAAATTCAGGAATTTTTAATGAATGTCAAGATTCGTCGTCGTCATAAAATAATCTAGAACTTGAAGATTTTTTGAAATCCAGAAATTCTTTAATTTTCCTCGATTCGGTTTAAATATCAGAATTTATCAAGATCGATCACAAAACAGCCCGAAGAATCAATCTGTTGGGATTTAGACAGATCTAAAATGTAGAATTTTTGGAATTTGTAATATCTATGCAGATTTCATAATTTAAAAAAAATAACTGGAATAATTTTTCGAATCTGACTAGAAATAGGTATAAGTATTTATTTTCTTAAATCGAGGGAAAATTTGTAAATTCAGAAATGTTTACCTAGACTTGGAAATTTTTAGAAATTGTTATAAAATATTTAAAAATTTAAAGAAATATGGTTTTTAAACGATTGTAAATTTTTAGAAAATAGTCATAGAATATTAGAGAATTTTAGGAAAAGAAAAACTTGAGAGCATTGATGGTTAAAGCTTTTAAAATTAGGAAATGCTGGAAAATTTTTCTTAGAAAATGAATTTGAAAAAAATAAAGTACCTAGGTAGGTACATCTCCTTCCTCTAATTTTTTTCAAAATTTATTAAGTAAAATTTCATAGGATTTACAAATCAACGATTCCTTCAATTTCATTCTTTTAAATTTTCCATTAGAAAACATGACGAGGAGACAGAAGGAATTTCAATCAACATCAAGTTGAAAAACATATGAAGCTAGGAAACACAGTAAACACCATCTTATTTCAATTTCCATCCAAAATTATCCCAAAGTAACAAAAATTATCAAAAGAACGTAAAGAAGTGCAAATTATATTCCAACCTAATTCTTTTCAACTCAAAAAACGAATATCACCAAAATTATGCGACAAATTCGTAAATTTCCATATGCCCCCAAGTTATAAAACCTATAACACTCGAGTTAAAATCGTAAGATGAAAACTCACCATAATAAAACAAAAATTAAACGTGAAAAAAGGAGAATGAAATTATACGCCGTATAATAATGAAACCACCACAATAGCGTCGTTTTCCGAATACGTATGTAATGAAAAACTGACCCCCATACAAAGTCAAAACTATCATTTTATTTTTAATTTTTTTTTTCCTAGACGAAAACGTTTGAAAGACATGGCCGTTCTGCTACCCACGTTTTATAAATTCGACCCGTTCACAATGATGAAAATAATTCCCAAAATAACTCCAAAAGAAAATACACAGTATACAATCGAGTGTAATATTTCACAAAAGATATGACATTCTGATAACTCGCAGCGAAAAATTCCTTTATTAAAAAGAAAAAAATTCAAAAAACAATCGCTCCGAGGCACAATACACGAAATTACAAAACCGATATAAATATTTATACAACGACCTCTTATAGCTTCAGCTTTAATATTTCGTACATTCATCTGAGCCGAGTGGAAATATGACAAAGAAATATGAAAAAAAGGCATGGGCAATGAAGGGGGATCGGTCAAAGGAAAAGGTTACGAAACAAAATATGAACAGTAGGTATACGTCTGCGTGCTATAATAATTTACGAGTTGATTATATTCGAACAAAAATACAATAATTAATTAATCCTCGATAAATTATTGTTTCGTACGTCAATTCACACTTCGGGCTTATTTTTCATTCACACTCGCTCAGTCGGTCAATCAAACACCCACAATGAGTTGAATATTGTAAACCTATGGTTCGGAGCCTACGCAACCGATGGTTTTCAACGATCCTCAAATATCGAGTAAATATAGGCGAATAAATACATCTTCGATAATCTATTTTCAGACATTTGTATAATTCGGCTTACGTGTATTCGATACCATAACAAAACGAGCTCTTGGCAAGGGCAGGGTTTCGGAGTAAAGATGCTTTTTCTGTACCTACTCGGTACGCCCAACTAGGTTTGCTTGGTTCGGCGAAACGAAGCATTGAATATTTAAGAAAAAACCGAGGCCCTTTTTGTATACGACAACTTTCGTCAAAAATTGCATTTTTCTGAAAGCTTTGTTGATACAGTATTAAAACCGTACGAAATGGGAAAATACATTTCTATTCACAAGTGTCCCATGGCTGGAAGGCTTCGAGATACAATGAAAGCATAATATTCCGCTTATTGCTTTGCGCTTTTTGTAATCGTTTTTTTCTCTTTTAGTTCTCTACCCGGTCGCGCGTATCGTATATTCGAGCGTGAAAAAAATTCGAAAATTATTTCCACAATGAGACGAGGGACTGTATTCGGTGACTTATTCGCCGCTTATGGCCGATGAGAAAAAGTAATATGGGAATTATGTACCCGTATACAATTGAAATTCGCCCCAACGTATCGAATATTAATGATCGAAAAATCCCAAGTACTTACGACCGTTGTTCATCGCGTATGGGCAATTGTTTCTTCGGAGAACGTGAGAGAACCTTGCAGAGTCGAAAATTTAAAGTTGTTATAATAGCGAACCTATTACAATGTATACGTTAAATTCTATATTTTTTAAGGTTTAAAATATACTTACAGTTAGGTTAATTTGATCTGAAATAATTATAGCCGGTGTTCAAGTACATTGGAATTTAGATTGCAACGGATACCAGTCGACTATATAATTAAAAATGATAATCTAAGGTACCCATTCTATCTTGATACGAAAAATTTTGCCATTAAGTACAAAAAAGAGAAAAACGATTAAATATTTTATGGGCAAATTGTATCTATACTTAGTCTAAATGTACAAGGTGTACACATTTATACGTTCGAGCAGTTCCTTGTGAATTCTTTATTGTCATTATATCTACCTACACCTAGGTACTTATACTTATTTAAAATTGAGTGGTTTTTTTCCTCTCTCGAAGAACATTACTTGCGTTAAATTAAGCCAAAAAGAATGGAAAATTGTAAAAGTTTCACCATGTTGCGAATATTTCGGGTAATTGTAGGATTTCGAATATTTTAAAACTTCCTTCTAGAGATTAAATTTTTAAAAAGAAGAGATTATCGCGTGGGGATATTAATTCATCATCGGAGAAACTTTATGATCGATGAGACTATGAGATTTTAACGCAATTTTGACATTTTTTATTATAAAGACTCGGTTTGGGTGGAAGTTGATTTATTTGTTTTTATTTTTTTGTGAAGAGGTTGTATTGTGTGTTTTTGATATTCTTGTTATTTTTCTAAATTGGGGTGATTTCGTACCTTCGCATATTAGGATTTCAGATTTCAGTTAAATAATTGGTCATTATTTCAGGAAATTTTCTAGTTTTTTTTTTTTTACCAATAGCGATAATTTTTACCAAAAATGATAAGTATTTTCAGAAAATGATAATTTTCACTACATACAAAAAGACGATTTCTTGGTTTTTAGTACTTACTTTTAAAAAATGGTCATTTTTGGGCTATGGTAAAAATATTCAAGAAATTAGCTAGATTCGTTCAAGGCGTGTGGGAAATCACATTTTCGAGAATTGAGCTTAAAAAGCTTCGATTGGCTTGAGTAGACTAAAATTATTGAAAATAAGTTAGCATTTTTCTCGAATTTTCGTACTTTTAAAAAATGATCAAGGGAACCTTTCCAGAACAGTGCTTCAAAAAAATATTGTTACAGAGGAGCATACTTATTGTAAATTGAAAATAGAGCATGTTGCAAACACTGTTTTTAAATACGAATTTCTTTTAAAAAGTCACATGGTACTAGACATAATTCAGTTGATATTCTTGAAATATTCTCTCCATAATATCATATTTTTGGTTCAATTTTCAAAATAAAATATCAATAAAAAATCGGAAAATCAACTGAGACAGCTGAGATTTTTATTACGGAGGTTTTAACTTCTAGAACTTCTCTTTCTAAAAATTATACTTTTATTTAAATCTGTGGTATGTATATCGAATGTACTTGAGTACATTTGACAAAAAAATTCATGATTTTTCATAATGTCTTTACTGTTTGCAATATGCCTAATGGAATTTTGCATCTTACCCCACCCATGTGGCAAGATGCAAAAAATTACAAAAATATCTGTAGGGTTGAGGTATGCACCAAAAAAAAGGGATTTTCTGTGAAATGAATGATAAATATTTGAACTTCAATTTGTTTCAAAATTCAGACAATTTGGCCAATCTGAATCGATTTGGCGGATCATTTGATCTGGGGTGGTGCATTATGCCCGAGGTTCCCTTACCTATTGTTATTTTTGAGGGCATTTCAAAACATGAACATTTTAACCGAAAATGAAAATTTTTTAGAAAAAAACATTTTTGACAAAAATGAAAAGCTAAAATTAAATTTTTAAACAAAAGTAAAAATTTTTACCAATAATTATTGGTATTTTTTACACAAAATGATGATTCTATTCAGAGACCGGATTTATTTAGGAAATAAAAACTTTTTAAAAAAATTAATTTTTTCTAAAAATGATCATTTTTTCCTTTAAAAAATGGTTATTCTCCTAAAGATGGCAATTTTTTCTAAAAACTGTCATTTTTCCTAAAAATTGTCATTTATCCTAAAAATGATCGTTTCTCAAAAAAATAGTAGTTTTCCCTTTGAAATGGTCATTTTTTTTAAAAATGGTCACTTTTTCTTAAAAATTGTCATTTCTTCTTCAATTGTCATTTATTTTTCAAAATTGTCATTTTTTCTTCAAAACTGTAATTTTTTCTTCAAAACTAATTTTTTCTTCAAAATTGTCATTTTTTATTCAAAATTGTCGTTTTTTCTTCAAAATTATCATTTTTTTCTTTAAAATTGTCATTTTTGTCTTGAAAATGATTGCCTCTTGTCTCGACTTTCCTTTATAATGGTCATTTTTTTCTAGAAATGGTCATCTTTCCTTAAAACGAAAATAAGGAAGTGGCAATTTTCACTACAAAATAAAATGGTAATTTCCCAGAGTTTGGTACCTGCATACTTTTAAAAAAATTACCTTTTATGGGCTATGGTAAAAAAAATCTAGGAAATTCTCCAGAGTCGTTCAGAGTTTGAGAAAACGCGTTCTCGAAAAATGACCTAAAGAAGTTCAGCTTCGATGATGTAGGGTAGAGTAACCGGTTGGAAATACTCACGTTGGCACTTCTCCTGTATTTGTGTGTGAACTCTTGAAAAATCATCATTTTTGGATGATATAGTGGTCAAAAAGTCCAGGGAATGAAAATTTTTACCAAAAGGCGAAAAAAGTATTTTTTATCCAATTAAATCATGATTTTATTTTTAGAAAATAGAAATTTTTTGGAAAATCATAATTTTTACTACAAAATGATGATAATTATTTTCCAAAATTGGGGAATTTTTTCAAAAAAGGATGATTTTTTCAAGGGCGACGAGGAAGGGGAGTCAACGTCAGCGATGAATTCATTGTGAGAAAAATTTGAAATCTTCAGTTCGAAAAAGTCCAAATTTTTATTCTTGTGATTAGGTGGACATTCTGGATTTTTTTCATCATTTAGAATTTTCTGGAGGGGGGGAGGACTTTGAATTTGTTTTCAATTTCAAGCTGTTTTCAATAAGTATTAGATAGGTACCTAAAATCGTTTTTGAAAAGAAAACTTTTAATCGTCTTAATTACTTACATGTCTTTCCATACCCGAAAAATCATTTGCAGCAATTTTTTCTCTTTTCCCCTATCTTGGGCATAAAACCTATCCATACTACAACTATTTTTTTCAGAAGTTTCGATTTCTTGCAGGAAGTTTTAAAAACCAAAAAAGTGTGTTTTTTTTTGTTCCTGAAAAATTAGGTAGTGAAATTTTTTCGTGAAAACATCTACACTTATTTAATACTATTTTGAGAAATCGATTTTCATTTCTTTTTTCAAATTTTCAATATGTTTTTATTGTTAAATTTCAAGGGCAATGGGCAGGGATACAGGTTGTAAGAGGAAAAGATGAACTTTCCAACAGGTTTTTTTGTGGTCTAGATAAAACTTTCTTATACTCCTTCTTTTCAACTTGAAAGAAAAAAAAGGGTAAACAATCCGATACTGATAGGTTATTAATTATTTTCTTTTTTCAGTTTTTAAAAAGAAATTGATCAATGTTGTGTACTTATAGTTATGTTTCATCTGTAATTTAAAATTTTTCTGGATTTTTTTCTTTCGATAGCTCTATTCAAAATTTTTATTTTTTCAAGTGTGTTTTGTCGTAGGTAGGTACGTACTTGGTACTTACATTTTTCTCATTTATACCTACGTATCATTTTTTTACGCATCATTCTTAAATTACTTACCCAAAACGAAGTTTGTTCATATCTACTCCTATCTTCTGTCTTTTCACGCTTACATTAAAGTCTGATTCAAAAACAAACAGCAACAGTCGAAGAATTTAGAGATGTTAATTTGTTCAACGCGTAAGTTTCGAAACGCTTCTTAAATAATTTGTCAAGAAGACTGGAAAGTGCAGAATGAAACTATTCACTTTCAAAGTTGTTGATAAAAACTGCCTCATTCGCTTATCTATTTCAGCGTCACGTGCGTTCACATATACGAAAATTTAGCTGTAAAATTACATCTACATAGGTATACTTCATCCATGGGTACTCGCTTAAGTATGGCACATGGCATATGGCACATTACATTGTTACACGCGAGAAATAAATCGACGCTACGATCTTGAAAATGTTCGTATCTGTCTATAGAGCTACGCGAAGCTTAAAAACGTAATTCTTGTACCCTTGAAAATACGCCGCAGAGGAACATGGTTTTGCAAATGCAAAGAAAAAATAATTTGTGATACACGTTTATGTGGTTAGTGTTGTATCTCCCAGGCAAAGCATTACAATTTGTCAGATGAAAGCAAATTTTAAATATTCCCAGCGGTTAATTTCGCTATTTCGTGTAATTGACCGTGTATTCGACGAGTTTACATGGATTCGTGAACGAAATGAGATGAAAACAGGGTTGATTTTTTCCTCGATCGTAATTTCATCAAGGACGAGAAATTTTAATTTGACACTTTTTAATGCGTAAATTGAGTTTCTTAATTGGGGAATTTTTTAATAAATTGTTTTCTGACGTTTAAAAAAAATATAGTAGTTTGTATCTTTATTCATCTGTGGTATTTTTCCATATTCCAGTAAAATAACTCGATTAATTAAATTAAATCAAACTCGAAGCCTGTTTTTTCGATTTAAATCACAACACACCGAACTTTAAATGAAACATATCGCATGTGACGGTAATGAACTTGTCAAGAAACTTCACGTGATACGCTACCTTAAGACGAATTTGTAAATTGAAAATTTACTCGAAGGGTTAAAAAAAAAGTTGGAGTTGAAAAATTTCTTGTTTTTGGTCGTATCGCGTTCAAAAAGTTAAAGCAGTTAGTTTTAATTGAGTTTTGTAATTGCAGTCGAACATCTTGGTCTGGGTTTGATTTAATTGTACCAAACTACTCTTGGCAGTGGTTGAATGAACTTTGTCGGCGTTTCAGAAACGCGATTCTTTTTTTCGGTGCGTGTATTGGAGAAGGCAAAATTGCGGTGAATTTTTAGCCGATTTTTTGAAAAAAAAAATGGGGACTATTGCGATAATAGGTACTAATTTTAAATGAAGGGTCTGGGATGCCCTTTTTTCAAATTTTCTATACGTTTCGACCAAAAATAATATGATTATTGAACCCATGTCACAATTTGTATACTTTTTTCTCTTTAGCGATGAGCCAAATGAGTCAGATGAGCTCAAACTTTGGTAAAATAAATAGGATCCACCTGTTGGTAGATTCATAATACAACAATTTGAAGGCCACAATTTGAAAATTGTGAACTTTTGGTGAGGGTCGTAAAATCGTCCTAAAGTGAAAAAATGTCTTAAATTTTTATTGATGAATATCAGTATTGTCTCTAACATGTCAAAATGTCAGCTTCCGAACTCATTCTACTCCATTTGACACCTAACACCGAATTTTCCCGTCATTTTTTGACGTTGGCCAACCTACAGCTCAATCAAACAGGCATGGGGGGATTTTGCATGTAGATGTGATTAGGGTTACTGAGATGCCTTTTGGAGGTTTCGATCCTTGGAATCAAAAATTGAGACGAGTCCTTTTTTTGTGGGAGCTCTAGAACCGGCCCAAAGTGAAAAATATTTCTGAAATATTTTCCAGTCATGAGTGTCCACATATCGTTTATAAAATATCCAAATTTCTACTTCCCAGCTCATCCCCCCGTTTGAGGCTTCAAAACGTAAATTTTCTTACAATAAAAAAAACACACCAAAATAACAAAAAATTATGACTTGAAAAGTCTCAAATTTTGTTCTTCTTAATTCGAAAAAAAAAAACAGAATAGAAAACAAAACGAAAATAACAAGATATGAAAACTCATAGATATTAAAATGTTATTACAATACCGGGTGGTGGGGGGGGGGGAGGAGCTTAGCATGATTATGCAGCGAAAAAGTGCCAAGTCAGTGAAGTGCCAATTAAAACTTGTTTTGTATACAGTAAAAAATCTCTGATGAACAATCGGACTTCTAGCTCAGAAAATATCAATGAAACTCATTGATTTTTGAGTGAATTTTCTTTGAGCTTTCTAAGAATTTCGCTGATTTCTCATATAATTTCACCGATTTTTCAGTCCTCTCTTTACCCCTTCCCCCTCCTGTACGCTTAAATTTGAGGCAAAATAAGAGGGTATGGGCGTACGGGGGCTGAGGGAGAGTCAAAACCTAACCCTGAGGGTACAAGGGTGATCTAATCTTAAAACTAAGTTGAAATTTGAACTCAGCACCTTCGAAAATATAACAAACGATATGTCACATTTTATTGTTGACATTTTTTTTGAAATTTCGACTCAAATTTGGGGGAACGGGGACGTATGCCGAGGGGTAAAGTCGAAAAACTGAGTTGAAATTCGAAATAGTACCGTCGAAATCATAAAAATGATACGTCACACAATATTTTTGTTTTTGAGAGATTTTTAGCCCCCTCAATGAACCTCTTGAGGGGGTGGGAAAATTTTTTGGTAATTTTCTCATCATCTGATCAAGAATAATTTGTTAAAAATAATTGTAAAACTGAAGTCGTGGGGACGAATGAGGGACCAAATGACAGTAATTTTAGGATTCCCTTAGTAAAAAGAGGGAAAAACGAGAAATAAACCGCGTAAATAAAAAAAATTTCCGAAAAAGGAAAAAGACAAAAAACACATGAAGCATACGTTTCCAAACTGCCCTAAGTTCAAAATCTGTATATGAGAAAAGGGACATAGGTGTACTGAAAAAAAGGTTACACCTGGGTCCCTTTTCTCATATACAGATTTTGGACGTGGGACAGTTTGGAAACGTACGGTATGCTTCACATTATTTATTGAAAAACAATAAATTGTGAAATTGGATGCTTAAATGAGAAATCCCTAAAGCTCATCCATTTCATGAGATAGAAGATGGACACATCAAATTTTCCTTATCAATTTAGTTGAATTTTTTGAACAACTGAACTGAAACTGGAACTGGAATCTAGACCCTGATACCTGGAATTTGGAACCTGGAGCTGGAACCTAGAAATTGGAAAATGAAGTTGAACAAATCAATGAAACCAGAACGGAAGAAAAAAAATTCATTTTTCCTTGAAAAAAATACCTACGCATCATACGCTCGTTCTCCATTTATTTATTTTTTTATTTTTTTTTTTTTACAAATTCAACAATAGAATAATATGCTACAGGCATCATAGCGGGTCACTTTTTTAGGGCGTTTGTCACTTTTTTCGACTTCAGTCACTTTTGGTCACTTTTCACGTCTAAAATGTCACTTTGGTTACTTTTTCTCCCTCAAAGTCACTTTTTCTTTGCACTTCCAGGCAAAAATTCAAATTTTTAGGTAGAAATAGCTATTTTTCAAAATTCTTCAAGAAAAGAATAAAAACATGGATTTTTGCTAGTTTGTTTGTTGTTTTGACGAAGGAATTTAATAAATGAAATTATTCATGTCTTTTCAGTTTATTCATCTTTGAAATGTTTGCAGAAAACTACAAATAATTGCCCCCTCCCCCCCAAAAAAAGAATTTTATTTTTGGTCACTTTTTGCTCAAAAAAAGTTACTAGAAGTTACTTTTTTCTTCAAAAATTTCGCTATGATGCCTGCATGCTAAAAAAGAAAAAATAATGGAAAATTTACAAAAATGCCTCAAAATTCTAAAAATATGACTCATTTTTGATTTTTAAGGATGAACTTTGGATCTCAGGAACCATCCTTGGGGATCAGGTGGCCTCAAAATGTGTAAAAATGGCTAAAATGTCTATTTGAGGCGTCTCTTTACATCCTAGGATGATTCTTGGGTACAACGTTCATCCCTAAAAATCAAAATTGATTCATATTTCCAGATTTTTAAGGAATTTTTCATAAGTTCTGCATTTTTTTTTTCAATTTAAAAAAAATATTGCAGCATGTTATCCTATGTTGAATCCTATTTTTAAAAATGGAAGCTCAGCACATGGTCCTTAATTGATACAGAGGGCTAAAATTTTCGGAATTTGATTTCCAAAGGAAAATAAACCACATCAGGAAGTGAGACCTCTAAAATTTAAAATTTTGGTTTTAGACACACCCTAATCTCAGAATATTGCCTATGGTCGAACTTTATCGCGAATTACCCAACACTCAACCAAGGCGTCGCGACAGCTGGTAACACGACCTACGACGAGGTGTTGTCAATGCCTACGGTTTTTTTTTTCAAATAAAATATGTATACGATATTGTATCATTGTATACACGGTTTCGCGATATTTCGGCCTTGTATTACATGCGGGTATTGTTTTTCTCAAACAAGCCCGACCAACACTATCGCCATATAACATTTGAAGCGAAAAAGATAAAAACTTTTAACAAAAACGAGGTAGGTATAGTTACGGTTTCAACGTAGTACCCCGCACCATACCCAACATGGCAAAACACGAACCGAAAATCGTTTTAATTTAAACTTATACCTATGTTTGCAACTTTTCGCACACTTTGGAATATCACAAAGATCGGAAAAAATATATCAAGGAGGAAAAAAACCACTCCGCACTTTAACGCCCTACTGCTCAATATTGTTCTATTGAGAGAACCAAGTTTTCCATTGCGAAAGCCCAAGCCACAACTCGACTCGAGTATTTACTCGGCAGATAGGCGAAGACAGCGGAGCGCACGTCGCCGCAGCTCTTCGTATACGCCTCAGTTAAGCTTTTAATGTTTGCTTTTTTCCGTGAGATGAATACCATAAGTGGATAAATAAAAGAACTTACAAATAAAAACAAACCATAAATCATTTTTATTGCCAACTTTTTAATTGTATCGTCGGTGCGAATTTTTCCAAAACCGAAAGCGAAATTTTACGTGTAATTTTTTCCTTCCTTTGTACTCCGGCGCAGAGCTCGACGTTTGGGCAAATTTATTTGTAAAATTGTCCTAATAAAACATCATCGTATGTACTTGTGTCTAACCGATGTGTTATAATAATGGCGAATTTGCTTTGCTCTGTGTTTCAGGTTCGTATTTCTGTGGTCTATGGTACTTTTATCTTGTCAGATTATACCATCTCGATTGTACGAGGCGTACTGTGTGTGCCACTGCCACTACGTAAGTGGATTTAATTTTTTATTTCCATTTTTTTTTTTCGTATGTACGTAAGTGTATACGTTTGGTTTCTTTTGTCTGGAAGTGAAAAATATCGCAGGATGGCGAGCACGATGAAAATGGAGGAATTTCGTAATGGGTGGTAATTTTTTTCACGTTTTATGGAGGATTTCGAGTGATTATTTTAATTGTAACTATTAATTTGGCGGAGAAAACCGAGGGCTTGGTTTGGGCTTTTATCATGAAGGGGTGAAGTGTTTTTTTCATAGAACTAATTGCGAATGACGTTATTTAAATGTGATGTGCTCGATTATGAATTTAGGAGGGATCTGTAGTCGACTTTGAATTAGGTACGCTGAGTTGCAGAATTTTGGTGTGTTGGAGTATTTCAGCTGTTTTTAGCTCCTTTGGATTTTCTTAAAATTGCAAAAAAATATGGCTATTTTCGAATTTTTTTGGTCTACTTACTCACATAACCTTATATGTACCTTTATTGAATTAACAGACGACTTTTAAAAAAATTTGCGATTTTTTTGGCGGGGGGGGGGCTTAAAATTGTCCTAAAATATCTAAAGAAAAAATGTTCATGAAAGTTAATCGGTGTATTCATAATGTACGAGTACTTAATAACTAAACAGAAAAAGTAACTTTGAAATTTATTTTTGCTTTTTTTTGCATGAGGCTCAAAATTTGCCTGAAAAACATGAGAGATTAATTCAAAAACCCGAATATTAAAAATTTTTTATTATAATTTTGGAAAAAAATACAAGAAAAACGTTGGTAAAGTTTTTTAATGGAACCAATTTTTTGAAGAAACTCGTTTTAAAATTGTGTCTTATGGAAAACATATCATTTTTTAAAATTTCAAAAAAATTGTTAGCTATATTTTCCTAAAGTAGACTAATTTTTTCAAACGATCGATATACTCACTAAATAAAATCTTCACTCTTTGAAAATTATTTGAGAATGTTGTTTTGGTCAGCTTTAAAATTTGATTTTTTTACTGTGACAGGTTTTTAAATCACCCCCGTCTCAAAAATAACCCTCAAAAATGAAGATTTTTGAAATTTTGAACCATTCCTCAGACAGCAAAAATACCTAACCCAAGTAAAAAAAATTTCATGTTTGCATTTCTACGCAACCATGTTGATTAGGTCAACAGGTTAAATCTCAAACCACTGATGAAGTTCAAAATGGTTGATCGAATTATAAAGTGCTGTATTGGCTCCATCCATCGAGAAAAATAAATTTATTGGTCTTGTGTGAAGTGAAAATTGAAATAATTTACTACTGATGCAGGTAAATTTATATTACAATGGAAAAACAATAAAAATACAATAAAAATTGAAAAAAATTATTAATAAATCGCTTGAGGTACAAAAAGGCTTAGTAAATTGATCCTAATAGAAATATTCATTTCTGCTTAGAAACGTTTACGTCAGCAGCCTCGCCATTTTGAGCAGCTTTTCGCGAACTCTTCTTTGTTCTGGAAACCTGCAAAAATGTTCTCTTTAATTTTTTGTATTGAAACAAGCGCATTTTAGGACAGCCCTCAGTTGAGAAAATGTCTTAAAATCATTACGAGTGAGCTAGGTCTAATGAGTATGGTGATTGCTTATAAAAAATACCATTTATTGATGTCCCTTTGTGGACGATTTTATGATTCACCACCCCGTCAATATCGAAAAAAATCACCAAGGTTCTCAGCTTCTCACTCGAGATTTTTACTTTTGTACTTTTTTCGGAAATGGAGAAAATAAGGCGTGGTTTTTTGTTGAAATGATTAAACTTTCGTCTCAAGGTCGGGTCGTACTAAAAAATCGAAGATTCATCCCTCGCTCATTATGATTTTCAAAATTCCATTCCATGTGCCCCTGTGATAGATAGGCATTTTTTTGTCAGATTTTATTTCTAACGCTGATTTTCATTTCGCTTCGGCGGAAAGTAAGATTCGATGTAATTTTATTTAAATTTCAATGTTGACCAAAAATTTTGAAAAAAAATCTTTAAAGTTCCTGTTACTATTTTTCATTTTTTTTTTCTCGCATTATTATTTTCAAAAAAAATTCTGATATCCCTCAAAAAATTCTCCAAAGACGAACCGGTTCCCCTTCTCAGTGGCGTCGCGTCGTAGCTAGGATTGAAAATGGTGGGGCACAAAAGGGGCTGTGTGTTGGACAACTTTTATTCTTTTTTTTTGTTTTTTCGAGATAAAAAGGGGAACTGACTTTTTTTGCCAGCTAAAGAATTGAAAAAAATTGGAACTTGAGGGGGAAAAAAATACAACTACATAAGTTTTATTTCGATCAACATTCGCAATGGGCTAGAAAGTGTAATGTAAATTTATAAATACAATTTTTTGGGAGAGTAAAGGAGAGGCAGAATTTTTGAAGGACTGCCTCCCTTGACGACACCTTTGCCCCTTCACGACTCAAACGCGAAATATCACATATGAAACGAGTGTTCAGCAAAGTCAGAGATATCAATACCTAACAAGAAACCGCCATATTACTCGATTAGTAAAATGATTTCTAAAAAAATTTGTAATTTTAAAAAATTTGCAAAAAATTGTAAGAATTTCTAATGAAAAAAATTTGCAAATTGAAAGGGCGCGTTTTCTCTGCTTAAATAATAAAGACAATTTTTAGGAGAATAAATCAAAAATAAGAGACTATGCCCTTCTGATTTGCAATTTTTTTCAATTAAGTATAGATATTTTTTCAAAAATTATTTTACGAATCGAATAGGGGGAAGGGGTTTCTTATTATTGATTTCAGTGCCTTTTCTAATCACCAACGTTATGGGCAATATAATATCGCGTGCTGTGGGTCGGTAAAGGATAGGAAAACCAATTCTTTTTTGGGGAAGAATTTGATTTTTTCACTTCTCCTCATGAGCGTGGCTGGCAAGAGCAAGTGTAGACCCCATACAACAAACATTTGGGAACCTTTTTTCCTCCAAAAATTTCGTAAATTAATTTTACAACCTACTTGCATAATTTCTTTGCTTGTTTTTTTTATTAGCTCTTTTTCCCGAGGAAAATTTTAAAAAATTGCAGTTTCATTTGAGAAGGAAAAATATTTTTGTTCTTTTGAAATGTAAAATTTTAATTGCGAATCCCCTACCAGTTCTACAAAAAATGTGAGCCCAGTACGAATGCACCCTCTGTGCCCCTCCCTCGACGGCTCAGCTCATAAAGTGAACCAGTTATTTGCAAAATGCCATAAGCCTATATGACCCTGCATATAAAAACCACCCTTAGGGGATCCAATTTTTGATCCCCCAAAGGTGGTTTTTATGTGCAGAGTCACATAGATTCATCCATGTACTATTTGATCTAAGCAGAAAAGAATCACCAGTTTCCAGAGGCGTCGTCGGGGGGGGGGGGGTGCCAGCCCCCCGGAAAAATTCTGGCCCCCGCTTGCCCCCCTCCCCAAAGTTATGCTGTATTTATAAATTTACATTACACTTACATCAGATAGGATTTTCAAAGCATTAAAACATGAAAAAATGTCTTTTTAGGGCATTAAAAATCCAATTTTTTCAAAGCTTCGCCCTCGCTTCGCTCGGGCATGAACAAAATCACAATTCTATAATCTATTTGATACGAAAGGGTAGAAAAGGCTCCGTTTTTACCCCCTCTCCATTTTTAGCAGGTGAAAAAAGTCAGTCTCCACTTCCCCTCCCCTCCCTCTTTTCCATTTCGAAAAATAAAAAAAAAAGTTGTCCAACACACGGCCCCTTTTGTGGTCCCCCAATTTCGATTCTGACGACGCCACTGCCAGTTTCGGTGATTTTATATTGGAGTATTTTGAAAATTCTTACCTGCTGGCTCTGCTTTTTATCTTCATCGATCCTTTCTGATTCCTCGGCTAGAATTTTTTGAATGGAGCCGTAAGAGATGTTCAATACTATCGACATTTCGCGAATCGACAACTCTCGTCCACGATCTGAATGAGCAAGTGCACGAACCCGAGAAATTTGTTCCGAATTGGTCGAAGTACGCGGACGACCGCTTTTTTTTTCATTCTTCAAATTTGTACGTCCTTTTTTAATTTCATTATACCAAAAATAAACTGTAGTGCGTTTCACACTGTCACCGTGAACTTCTCGCATTAATTTAAACGTTTTGGTAAACGAATAATCCAGTTTAACACAGAAAGCGATGTTACTACGTTCCTCAGAAGACGCCATGACGAGACACGAGAACAAACTGAACAAAAAGATATCATTTAAAAATACAGCGTGCGATGAAATCGTCTCGCAAAAACCGGTTCTCCTGGAGAGGGTTTTATTGTTTAGCCGCCAGCCGTTTGAAAGAAGAGGGTAATTCAGTTACAAAACCGTTTATTTAAACAACCAAGCTGTACTAGAAGATAGAACTCGCGCAGGAGAACGTGTCCAATCACTTTATGATCAGTGTTACCAAATGCTATATTTAACGGTTAGCAATTGTCCATAGATCTATCGATTTTTTCAACATTTTGTAGAAAGTTACGAATTTTCTACAGTTTTTGTGATTGTACCGGGCAAATTTTATGAAAATGAAACAGATTGTCAGAAATATTACAAAAATGGTTCATCAAAGTCAAAATGTGACAGTAATTGAAAAAATTACTGTTTTTATGTTATTTTGAGCATTTTTTCAGTTACTTTTCGTAGAAGTAAAAATTCGTTGATTTTTTAAAAAACATTTGAAAAATATGTACCTGTAACAAAGTATTTTTATCGATGGCTTAGTCAATTTTTTGAGTATTTTTAACAATACAATATTCACCTATAAAATTTTTCATTTTTTTAATTTGAAAAATTGCACAAAAGAAATTGAAAATTGAATAACACTCTTGAATTTCAGTTTCTTCGGATATTTTATGTTTTCGTTTGGCAAAATTGTTTCTGATAGTCCCTCGTAAATGTCATTGTAATTTTCCTTGGACATTTTAATTTTTTTACTAAACAATTTTTTTGGTTGTGGAATTTCTTCTGTACCCAATTTTGTTATTTTCATTTTTATTTTAACATGATTTGTGCGTAATTATGTTGAAAGAAACTCGAAATAAATTGAAAATGCATAAATTCTATTTTTTTTCTCAATTTCTTGTTTTTTTTTCAAAAAATCGTCAATAAGTATGCAAATTTTTTGTAAAGTTCATTTTAGATTTTGGAGGGAGAATAATTTTTTAATATTTTTTCAGTTCCAACACGTTCTGTGCCCAATTTTCATGCGAAAAGTATACCAAATAAAGAATTTTCAGTATTAAATCAGGAGAAAGTCGTGAATAAATAAAACAAAAATAAAAGAAGCCCGAATTATTCTAATTCTGCTTATCTCCGAAGTTCGAACAACTGAAATAATCGAAATGCCCTTAAAATATTCTCGTTCAAGTCGAATTCGACCGCTCCGGTGGTTTTATTTTAAAAAGGTTTTTTCGCATTTATGTCTTAAGACTTTGTCCTGTAAAAAAAGTTGCAATGCTGCGAAAATTCGCACATATTTACCGAAAAGAAAATATCCACTGCGCTGACGATTGAATTTTCTTTTAAAATATTTTGACCTTTTTTCGGGGAAAAAGTAAAAAGGGTACGATTTTCGAGGATGAAAAAATCTATATCTATGCGAAATTTTCATATCAATATTTTGTCGGACTTGGGTCATTTTTTGCTGCTCGTAAATACTCCATAATTCGAACGTTTATTGAAATTTGTAAACCTTTCGAGTAGTTGTGGGAAGATTTTTTTTCGGATTTATTTTTAGGCGGATTTGCGTCTGAAATGTTCGTCTATTGCAGAGTATACTTGAAAATTGTAAGTAGGAAAAGTTGAAAATTTTTTTGTATTGTATGTGTGTGTGTAGAGTACAATTTTGAAACAATTCTAACTTTTGACTATACTCCGAGTCTAAAGTTTGATTCCGGGTCAATTTTCCAAATGCAATTCCCAAGTTGAAAAATTCCCGAAAAATGTTTTCTCGAATGAAATTTTTTCCGAAAGTCGAATACAATTACCATTGAAATCGAATAAATTTTAATCTCAGCTTTCGGGGTTTTGGCGTTCTATTTCTCAAGGCTTTTTCAGTCGTACAACGTTTTTCAATTTTTTTTGCCTGGGGGAGGGGAGAGTTTATGAACAGTTCGATTGAATCTTCAATCACAACAAATGAAGAAAAAAAAATTGAATTAAAAAAAGGTTGTAAGGAGAAGAGGATCAGATACTTCTGACTAACTGTATTTCTATTGACCCGGAGGTTGGGGAGATGGGTCTAAAATTGAAGAATTTTCAACAGTATCGACCATTAATTGAGGTAAGAAATCTGTTTTCTCCTCCCCCATACATTTTTTGAGCTTATTCCGACTCCAGATCCATAATTGAACTCTAGGGGAGGCATGAACCGTAGTCAGGGGCGTGCTGAGGGATGCCCCTAGAGCTGAGCTAAACATCCCGGGGCTATTCCATGCTAAAACAGACCAAAAGTGAAGTCGGGTCTTCCGATTTCGCTCAAATTTTTTTTATGAGTTCCCCTTGGTGGTCTATTCACGAAACCACGATTTTTTTTTCGAACCCTCTAGGGGGCTGGGGGGTGGGCCTCGTAATTTTCATGCAATTGAGATTTTTCGCCAAACTACCCAACTTTGAAGGCCTATATCTTGAGATAGGCTGTACTTTGGGGAAAACCGTTTGCGAGGCCTGAAAGAGAATTGAAAGTAGATTCAAAAGTGATAATCACATTTTGGAAAGCTCAAAGTTGAACTTTGGTGGCAAAAGCTCAACTTTCATGATATGCACAAAATATGAAAGCTACCATTTAAAAATCTGAAAAAATTACAGTTAGTAGCCCTTTTTACCCTTTTTTCAACTGACAAATTTTCAAGATGGGATCTCCAGACCCCTGGGGGGTTCAGGGGTCCACAATTTAGACCGAAATTCAAAAAAATCGATAAAGTCGAGTAACACATCGATGACTACTAATTCGAAGGCGCTGAGTTCGAATATGTACTCAGTTTTTTCATCCGACCCCTCTGAACCCCCTATTAGCCCCCTCGATAGGGCCAAAATTTGAAAAAATGAAAAATAACGTGCGACCAGTCGTTTGTTAGGTTTTTGAGGGCGCTGAGTTCGAATATTTGATTATTTTTTGGATTTGACCCCTGAGTGCCCCCCTAGCCACCCAATTTTGGGGAAAAGTGGGTTAAGATATTAAAATGGCGTGTGGCATATCGATTCACACTAATTTGAGTGCGTAGAATTCGAATATCGACTTACTTTTTGATTTGACCCCATTCCTCTTGATCTAACCGACTACTTCCCCTCAAATTCCTATTTTTTCATTAGGTTAAAGCGCGAGGAATGGCGTCAAATCAAAAAGTAAGTCAATATTCGAATTCTACGCACTCAAATTAGTGTGAATCGATATGCCACACGCCATTTTAATATCTTAACCCACTTTTCCCAAGAAAATTGCAATACACAATAATTAATGCCATTTTCGTGTTCTACGACCCCAAAATTAGTCGGAAATCGAAATTTTTCCACTTCAAATCTTTTGAGTCACGTTTCAGCTACAGGAACCGTCTAATGAGGAGTGATGGTGATTTTTTTTCCACGTATTCTCCATGTTTTTGACATTAAATCGTACCAATGAGTTAAAATATTGCGCGATCAGATTTCGAATAATAATTTTTTGATGCAGGGTGGGACCAAAATTGAAAATTTTCAATTTTATAGTGAGGTATCGAAATCCCTTTGAACCTTAGCTCACAATGATATAGTTTTATGAAAATACTCCGAAATAAAAAAATAATTTTCAATTTCTCGTTCATTCGGGAAAATAAATTTGGGAATAACTTTTTCGGCAATTTTTCTATTCGGGAATTCGGTCGTTCGAGAAATTGTACTCGGGAAAATGGGTGTGACTTCGAAAATCTCTTTTAAAGTTTTGGAATTCCGAATCGAATTTGAATTTTAATCGAACCTTTTTAAAAATCTGCATGCGTATGCGTTCCAGTATTAAACTTGGTTTGTACTCGTGAGCAAAACAGCTCGTATATCGTTTTTGGGCCCGACTAATCCTTCGTTCATTTATACGAACTTCTCAAGCCTCTGACAAAATAATAGCTTCTCGCCTGGCGCGTACACGTTTAAACTTTATCAACATGCAAGTTGTCGGTTAATCTTAGCGAAAAGCATAAAAGGAGATTATCACACGCGAAAAGAGTCATCGGGGTATACCGTTATAGCGTTGTTGATCTGCCATACGCGCGTCGAACGGAACACATAGAACAGTACGGAGAGAGAATTTTCAGTAAAATAGCTTTTCCATATACACAGCACACGCCGGATGCTCGGTTCGCTGTACGCGTTTAAAAGACTCTCTTTCTACGTGTAATAGGTAGGGAAACTGTCAAGGTAAAATTGATTTCTACGGGGGATTACCCGCCTGTATATTCTACCTCGTATAAAGAATACGTTAAAAACATTGTACGACGAGGTAAAGACATCGTCGAAAGATTTTCAAAGAGCCCCGAATACCTACCTAGCAACCTGGCAGAAAAACTTCTTTGAGAGGAAAAAAAAAGTAAGGAAAGAAGGAATCTTCAAAATGTATGTACTTGTTAAAAACTTAAAATAC
Source organism: Pseudococcus viburni (assembly GCA_033439095.1). NCBI lineage: Eukaryota > Metazoa > Arthropoda > Insecta > Hemiptera > Pseudococcidae > Pseudococcus > Pseudococcus viburni. Next base: position 220,653 of record JAVBJF010000410.1, on the reverse strand, counting down.
GCCACAGATTCTTCGCCGGCTTTGTTACTTTCCTCAGATTTACGCCCGAAAAAAAAGAGCCAGCGATTGAGCAGCTCTCTACCGAAGGGAGTAACACCTTCCGGGTAGTCTAAGCAGATTTTTCTTTTACAACCACCCAAATGCGTCGGTTCGCTGTTATTCGCGCCTTTTCTTCGACTTAATTAAACCGCCATTCAGGCTTCCGCCATACACCGTGTTGCTATTTTATCGTGTAATGAAATTATATAAAACTCGATGCTCGTTCGCGCGCGCTTTTCAAACTAACACTACATTGAACGCGTGTTATATACCATTGCTGGTGAAATTTTGTTTATTTAACGTCGTGTTTATTTTCGCTGAATTCTTCGGCGGCGTTTTCGTAAACCCTCCACGAAAGCCCTTCCTTTAATGCTGTAGCTTGTGCTGCTGGTACATACCATCCTGCATACCAGTCCGAAATTCTACTTGTATACGAGTCCCAAAGTTGGCAGAAAAATTAATATAACTTACATAAACAATATTGCCAATAATAAAACGCCAATATGAATGTTTTCTTTCAGCTCTCGCGCTAACAACAATAAAAAATACGAGTAGACGAGTACACAACACAACAGTTTCTAATAATGTATCAATTCAGTCGACTATGCTGAAGTTTCCATACCAGCTATATACCATTTCTATGCTCGGGACTTTCGTTCTTTCTTTCGTAGGTTCTTTTCACTTCGCCATTTAATATGATGTTTCTTTATTCCGTTTATGCGGAATATTCTGTATCCAATGTTGGTGAAATTATTTCGTATAAAATAGCAAATTCAGATTGGTTCGGTAGACGTAGGTGAATAGATCTGATGGGAGTAATTTGCCTTATGCGAAGGTTTATTTTCAAAAACGAATCAACCTGAATGCGCCGGAGTCTAAACGACGTGACGATAGATTAAATTTCATCTGTGCGTATCTACGTCTTCGTATCCTCTTTGGGACTGTTTTCCTAGATGATGAGTGGGTCGTGTACCTAACTTTATCTCTACCTTTGTATTATCGCCTTAGACATTTAAACGAGAATGATATTCTGTATTTAAAGTTCGTTTTCGGGGTTTTGCAAACAGTGGTGAAAATTTCAACTTGGATTTTCAATTTTCCCAAATTTTATATGATTCTTACCTATTAGGGTGGAGTGAAAAAAAACATATCTTGGATTTTGACCGAATTTGGTTGGGTGCTCTCTAAATCTGAATCAGTCAAGAATGCCAAAATTGACTGATGAAATAGTCTGGATCATGTCACTGATTATCAGTCAAATTTCACTGATTCCCCAGTTAATCAGTGACATTCTACTGCCAATCGGTGAAAAATTACCGATTCAATAAGTGAATTTTCATTATTGAATCAGTAAAAATTATTTGATTGATTGAAATCAGTCAAAATTTACTGATTCAATCAGTGAATTTTTTTACTGATTTTACAGTGACATGATTGCGTTGATTTAAATCAGTCAATTTGACTGATTCAAATTTAGAGAGTGGTTTACTTTGAGTGGGAGACCTCCCAATTTTTTTAGCCCTCTAGGGGCAAAGGAGGGAAGCAGGAGGTCCTCAAAGTGCATCTCCTTTTGAAAAAAACGCTGTTTTTTGTTTTTTTTTAGTCAATCAAAATTGTGTGAGAAGCCTTCTTAGGACTCAAAAGATGCAATTTGAGTTTCTACACCATCGCCATCCTTCTTCGATCAAAACTCAGACTGCTACCAGGGGGTTGAAAAGTTGCAGATTGCAATATTCCAATAATATGAAATTTTTAACAAGCTGGAATGATTTTTTTTTTTTCATCGAGTAATTGAACAAAACAAATTTTTCAACCCCTAAGTACACCTGAATTTTGAAAAAAAATGAAAATTTTACACACCAGTGCAGCCAACAGCAAATTATGAAATTCCGAAATGTGGAATTTATATCGACTTTGAATTGATTCGTCTGAAAATATTATGTATTTTTTTTTCAATCGATAGAAGTATATTTCGGAAATTTTTTTGGAAAATTTTGTATTTCAGTGCAGCCAGTTACAAATCGTGACATGCTACAACTATGGGTAGACTGCCCCACCAAATTTGGTCAAAATCCAAGATATGTTTTTTTTTTCACTCCACCCTATCACCTATATCAATAAGACCTTTTTTCCTCATACAATGCTTGTTTTTTTTGTTTTTTTATTACCTACCTATCTCGGACTTAACCCAACTTAATTTTACGTAGAAGATAGTTACAGGGAACATAGTTGAAAATTTTGGAAATCAATTTATTCAGGCACGAAACACTCTTTTTGGGAGAAGGGCAATGCACGAATTTGATCGAATTAAATTTATGGAGTTTGATTCAGATCGCGCTCTATCATTTGCATTTTTGATATTAACTAATGTTATCATTACAAACTGATGAAATTGTTGCCTATTATTTCCGAATGGAGCGAGAGGAGAAAATTTCAAGAAAAATGATGATTTTATGACGAGAAAAGTGAAAAATAGAAATGGAAATCTGTCGAGTTTCATGATACGAATGATAAGTGAAAACGAAAACCCATTCGTAATAATTTTATGAATAAAATTTTATAGGGAGATTTTAGATCTCAAGATGTAGTTTCACAGGATACCTCAAGTTAGTTTCACAGATGACCTATTTTAAATATAAAGGTGTTACAGGCAACACAAGAGGACGTTTGTATGATAAGAATCAACCAAATTTTTCAATACAAAATTTCATTTTAAAAATCAGCCTAGCGAAGTTAGGTCGAATATCTTAAAACCCTCAAATTCGAGGTGCAATGAAACAATATTTTGGATTAATGAGCCTGAACAAAAAAAAATTGGCCACTTCTACTTTAAAACTATTAAAAAGCGCAACGAGCTCAAAGCTTTCAGAAAATTTGATTTTCGGTAAAGTATCGAAAATAAGTTTTACAAAGAAAAGATGTAATAAAATTAGTTGAAATAATTTTGAGAAAAAGTGCAAAAAAATCATTTTTGTAGAATTTGGATTATTTTAAAATTATGGACGGAGAAATGCAATAAGACCAAACGCAGCAAGGCCAAAGTTTTTGAAAAATTTTATTTCTTTTTTACATTTAAAAAAAAACACATAAAAGTGCAAAACTATTAAATTTTTCCAATTCGGGAAAATATGAATATAAATTATGAATTTTTCCCTAGAAAATTATTTTTCAATTCTGCTTTCATATTGAAAACCCCACGAAAGGAAAATATTAAACTTTCCCAGTTTGGAAAAAAAATGTATACAAGTGGTAATTTGCCCAACTTGGGTAAATATAAGTATTTTTCAACCTGGAGAAATACGATTTCAACTTGAAAAAATATTAAAAAACAGGGTTTCCACTTTCTGAAAAACTTGGAAAATCCAGGGCATTTTGAGAATCTGAGGAAGTGGGGGAGGGGTAGTTTCACAGGATACCTCAAGTTAGTTTCACAGATGACCTATTTTAAATATAAAGGTGTTACAGACAACACAAGAGAACGTTTGTATGATAAGAATCAACCAAATTTTTCAATACAAAATTTCATTTTAAAAATCAGCCTAGCGAAGCTAGGTCGAATATCTTAAACCCCTCAAATTCGAGGTGCAATGAAACAATATTTTGGATTAATGAGCCTGAACAAAAAAAAATTGGCCACTTCTACTTTAAAACTATTAAAAAGCGCAACGAGCTCAAAGCTTTCAGAAAATTTGATTTTCGGTACAGTATCGAAAATAAGTTTTACAAAGAAAAGATGTAATAAAATTAGTTGAAATAATTTTGAGAAAGAGTGCAAAAAAATCATGTTTGTAGAATTTGGATTATTTTAAAATTATGGACGGAGAAATGCAATAAAACCAAACGCAGCAAGGCCAAAGTTTTTGAAAAATTTTATTTCTTTTTCACATTTAAAAAAAACACATAAAAAGTGCAAAACTATTAAATTTTTCCAATTTGGGAAAATATGAATATAAATTATGAATTTTTCCCTAGAAAATTATTTTTCAATTCTGCTTTTATATTGAAAACCCCACGAAAGGAAAATATTAAACTTTCCCAGTCTGGAAAAAAAATGTATACAAGTGGTAATTTGGCCAACTTGGGTAAATATAAGAATTTTTCAACCTTCAACTTGAAAAAATATAAAAAATAGAGTTTCCACTTTCTGAAAAACTTGGAAAATCCTGGGCATTTTGAGAATCTGGGGAAGTGGGGGCGGGGGATATTAGAGAATTTTGGAATTTTCTCTGAAATGTTTTAAACCCCCAAAAAAGGACAGGTAAATTATACAGAAACGCGTTCCTTTGTTCATTTTATTATTATCTAATTTTTCAAAAAATTTCCTCCTCGCTCCAAAAAGGTTGCAGGGGCTTGTAAAGAGTTTATATGTATTAAATTTGAGGCACGTGGTTTTAATCTTGGGGGATGGGGATGAAACATAAATTGTGAAGAAATTTTTAATTTTCAGTTCGAAAAAATTCGGATTTTCATTTGCATGATTTGATACCACGGGCATCCTGACATAATTTTTGTTTCATTTTTCAAAACTTCATAAATAGAGTTTTTTCTTTTAATTTGAAATTTTTCTGTGGAAAGAGGGGGTGGGAGGGTGCAAAATTTTTTAGAATTGAAATGTAGTCGTTTTTGTGACCGGAAAAGAGACATCTAAAAATTTTATAAAAAGTAGTGATTTTAAAAAAAAATCGTTACGACATGACACCATACATACATGTCAAATCATTCTTTTGCACAAATTCGGGTTGTAAGTACATCACGCTAAAAAATTACCTCTTCCTCTATGATTCATGAATACCATGTGTAAAAGGTCTGGAAAACCTGGCAAAGTCCAGGAAATCAATTTCTGAAATATTGTGGGCACCGTCGAAAATTTTTCCAACTTGAGAAGATTTTAGTACAAAATTGTAAATCTTCTTACAGAAAATGATCATTGTCTTCTGCTTTTTCACAAACAAAATAAAAGTACTTAAAACTATCCAATTTTTTCCATCCAATAGTAAATTATCCCAACTCATCTATAGAAATGGTAAATTTTCCCAACTGAATGCTGAAAAATTCTGTGAAGGGAGGATTCCCCTTACCATCCTTCCATTGGTACTTCCCTGACAATGTTCTTCAATTTTAAAAAAAATCAATCACTGTCAGAAATTGAAGGGGTTTATTCTCAATTATCTGCAAAAGTTCTAGATTTAGATGTGACATTATAGTCACAATACCTCTTCATAATTCCATTCAAGCCAGAACAGAAATTTCAATGACTACAAGATCAAATATTTTAGTGTTCAACAAACATCCGGATATCCAAATACCAAATACTATTTGGATAAACATCCAAATATCCGGATAATATCCGGATATCACGGAAATTGCCGAACAGCTCCCGAAGACGTCCCGAAAAGGATTGAACTTTTCCGACAGCTTCCGAAAGTCGTCTACAAACCATTTCGCAAAATTTTAAATTTTCGTCCACCTCCTGCGCAGCGTTGCGTAATTTCAATTTTTTGTAATTTCATTTAGCACTCCTGGCGGAATTTTTTTTGACTAAGAGAATATCCAATGAAATTCCTTCTTTTCGATTATCCGGATATTTTCCAAATATCCGAATATTTGGATAGCATTTGGATTATCCGGATATTTGTTGAACCCTAAAATATTTCCGGTTATGATCCATTTTTGCAACTAGAATTACAATTTTTCTGATTTTTCAGACTCGAAATGAAAATTTCTCAAAAAACACCCTTTGAAAAAATCTCATTTCAAATTTTATTTTCATGTTGCCCCTACAACCCTATCCCTTCTCTTCACTCACGTCACTGTTTCCTTTCAACGAGACTACCTCTGGCACCTGTCTGAACACTCCACCTTTCATCTCAACTTCCAAAACATATCATTTTCGAAAATCCTGCGAGCAATTTTTCGCACACATCGAACACACTATATCCATTATTCCAGATTGGCATCACTTTACTTTCCATCACATCAGCCACTCACCTGTGACTTGTTTGCAACACTTGGAACATTAGAACTGTGCCAACGACATTTATCGTTCCTGCCAGGGACATCAATACAGATACAGACACGAGAGTATGCAACCGTATCTTACATTTTTAATGAAACGAGAGCCACGAGAGGTATCACTACATCGTCTATTCGCGCTAAGCTTGTGTAGAATTATAAAGAGCAACTCGTTAACACATTGCACTACATGTTCGTACCTCTGTTAAAAACTGGCTGCACGTTTCGTGTATTAAATCTCGGTTCCTGAATATGTCACTTGTAACATTACTCAGTTATAAAAGGGGCTGCATTATGCAACAAGTAAATTCATTATTTTATATGCTTCTAAAGCTCTGGCTACGACAACATCGTTCCAATCTTACATACAGCGATGCTTTTGAAATTAAATATCTCAACATTGGAGTAATCTGATTCTGTATTCAACACCAAACCGAAAAAAATCCAGAAAGGAATATAAATACGATGAAACGTTGAGAAAAAACCAACAAATGTATGTAAAAATTACAAGTAGAGAATTTTTTTCGCAAATCATCATCTCACGTTCCAACCAAGCACTTGAAAATCACCCTTCGTGTACTCGATCTGTTCTGCTGCATGTACAATGTACATTTATATCCATTTATAAAGAATACGAATACCTCGGCGACGAGTGCCATGTAAATACGCGAATGTACATATAAAAGCAAAACGTATAGAACACGATGTTGACAACTGTTGCGACAAAACTCCGCCATAGTATGCTGCTTGTACTTTGTATTTTACGAATGATAAATATGGTTTTTTTCTTCATTCAACCCTCGTTATACTCGCATACACCGTAATCCGGTTGCTTTTATTATTTCAGCCATGTATATGCTTTAACATTTTGCAAACTTTCACGTTCAGTGAAAAGTTGCTTTAGTTGCGCTTACAGTGACGAATATCAATTTCGCTATTCATAATATACCTTTTAAAAGGCTGCTATATTCATATGGAGCAACACGTATGCACGTATAATACGCTTTAATAAAATAAACAGATATATGTAACGTTATTTGTTCATAAAAGTAGTAATAAAATGCAAAGATGAGACGCGATGGAATGAAACTTTTTTAAGCTCCGGCGTCGGGAGCCTCGTGGGAAAGAAAATGCGTTAACGCGGAAAATTAAATTTATTTCTCAGTTATCCTGCGACGGAATACAAATGAGTAGAGGCTGTTTTTATATTAAGCTTCTTCGGCGAACTTTTGCCACGCTTTTTGTACTTAAAACATCGTCACTGATATAGGAAGTGATTTTTAAACGTTCGCTTTCGTCGGCTTCGATCCGCAAGCTAATAAAGAATCTAAACATAATTGGAAAATCGTAAAGGTTTGTTTTCCGCGAGCAGACAATTTCTCAAAAATAATATTTGTTAAGGGTAATCCGGACGAAAGGCCGGATTTGATATTTATGGCGAGCAAAACGAGTGTAAAATTTTTTCTCGCTCAATAAAACAGCAGATCGTGCGCCTTTAATGGGTTCACAGAATGTTACCCGAGAACGTCCTAAATGAGCAAAAAAATACCATATTATGTAGTTTTCTTCATAGTATAACAAGCTAGAACACCTTTTTTATGCTGGCAAAACGTCTCCGTTGAAAGGATATTTAAATCGAATGGTGCGTTAACGTGTTGTTAATGTGTACTTAATCGTATGTGTGTTTGTTGCATGCATGGTGGATGTAATTAACCCTTTTTTCGAATCGAGTTTCGGTAAATTGTTTTTCTTGTTTGATATGGTGGCAGGCCCGTAGCTACGGGGGGGGGGCATTGCCCCCATGAAGGAGTCTCCCCCCCCGAAGAAATTTGTTAAAAACCCCTTGCAAAAAACCAAAATATGGAAATGCTGCTTCTACAACATCCTTCCATATTTTGGTCCTCTGATTCCATACGCTAGATTTTCGATCAGAATCAATTTCCATTCAAAATGTTGAAAATGTTGAAAATTCTACTCGCTTTAAATTCTTTAATTCTAATAAATTTCTCATTAAAATACCAAGTTTGTGAAAATCTCATTTCAAACGTCAGAATTTTCCTGACAAATACTCGATAATTCTCAATTCTAAACAAATGTTTTTTTTTTACAATGTTATGGCACTTAAATAACTTTTGAGATGAATTTTTACAATTTCGATCCGGGTTGGGCGATATTTCAATAGTTTTTTTTTTCAAACTCACATTTAAAAAATAAAGAAATTGAATGAAATTGGAAAATTTATCAAATTCTGAACCAGCATAGCGTGATTTTGGGCAGCAACCAGCAATACATGCCTACCATAACCTTATATATTTTTCAAATTTTTTATCTTTGTAAAAAATTTTAAAATTGGAAAATTGATCAAAAATGCTGTTTGGTTCTTTGAATGTAAAGAATATCAATTGAAATGGATGAAAAAAAAAAACAGATCTTGAATTTTGAGGAAAATTGATATGATAGTTTACTTTGAGTACCGTATGAGACTTTCTCAAAAATTTTCGAGCGCTCTCTTCTTCTTACTTCGAGAATAACAAAACTAGGCGTTAGGAGACCTCAATGTTTTGTCATTAAAAAAAACATTCACAGTTTTATAAACTTTTGGATAGTACATACCACCTCAACCACCTGCTGGAAACATTGGTCATCCTTTAAAATATGCGATTTGAGTTTCTATACATTCCACGCACAAGTGACTTCGAAATTGAATACATTTTTTGCCCTTTACAAGCTGGTTGAAAAATTGCGAATCAAAAGTTTGTTTGGGCGTGCAATATAATTTTTGATGAAATTTTTTCAAAAATTTTCACGGCAGTTCTACCAACTGGATTTTGGTTCCCAATTTTCAAAAAATTCACGTTTTTCAAGTGAATCACAAATTTTTTTTCATTAATATGAATTAAAATTATTTTTTGAAAAGTTTCTTAGCAGTATTCCTACTAAAATTTGTTGAAAAATTTCATCAAAAAATTTTCTCAATGATCAAGAAAATTTTACTTTGATTTTGATTTTGATTTTGCATAGGGACTCCGGAGTCAAGGTGGAGTCAGGAGTCCACTTTCTCTCTTGACTCCGGAGTCAGGTGGAGTCAAGGGTCAACTTTTCAATTTTTAAATTCCATCACCCCTTCTCCTCCTCTATTCGTATTTCGTAATATTGTGAGAAGTTGCACTCGGATAAATTATTAATTGATGGTTGATTTTTATTCTGTGCTCCGGAGTCGGAGTCAAAGTCAAACTGACTCCAAATCGACTCTGGAGTCGAGATGGAGTCAGGAGTCAAGGTCTGAGATTGGGAGTCAAGGTGGAGTCAGGAATCAGGGTGTGAGTTTGACTCCGACTTCGGAGTCAATGTGGAGTCAGGAGTCAACTCAAGCCGGTGTCAGGAGTCAACTTTTTGGCTGACTCCTATTCCCTGGTAAGATATGGCGAATGAAATTATTGACTCGTTTAGATTTCTAAAATTGCCTGGAGTTTCTGGTAGGGTAAGATAGGTAAATCGGTCAAAGACGCCTTTTTTTTCAAAAATCGATTTAGAACGATAGATGATAATTTTTGACCCAAACTGGCATCCTCATCCTCCTCCAGATGGACGTGATCTTGAAAAATGTAGTTTTTACTCTCTCATTTCGAACCAGTGAAAAATCGCTGATAAACAGTCAGAATTGCAGCACAGGAAAAATCAGTGAAATTCACTTATTTTCAGTGATTTTTCACTGATTATTCAAAGAATTTCACTGATTTTTCAGTGAATTTCATAAATATCACTGAGTTTTCAGTGAATTTTCACTGATTTCCAGTGATTTTCTTTCATTGATTTGTTTTCAGTGAAAAAATGTTTACTGATTTTCTCCTGTGCTGCAATTCTGACTGTTTCTCAGTGATTTTCGGTAATTTTCACTGATTTATAATTGAGAGAGTACACTTTTCTCGTTTATCATCAGGTGTTTTTCACTCAATTCGAACCTGATTCGAACGAAATTTCGTGAATAGTAAGGGATAGTCAATTTGAACATTGGAAATTTTTTTTAGATTTCTTTAACCTGAAAAATGACCTTGAAACTGGTTTTTTATACCTTCAAAAGCTCATAAAATGGCGAATATGAATGTAAAAATTCGAAAAAAATTCACACGTGTTTCTAGATGTATCGTGGACCTGCCTGAATTTTTTCCGATTTTTAGACCCGTTGGCCTTCTCAAAATCGGTTTTGTATTTCGATTCTTGCGAAAATTGAAGAGAAGAAATAAATGTCCGAATGGAAAAACTAATACCGAATTCGCGTTCAGCAGATCAAATAACCCCTTCACACACCATTTGAGCGATCGCGACCTTCTACCTAAAAGTTAGTTACCTAGTTTGAAGTCCATGTTAAGTACATAGTAAAAAAGGAGCATTGTAGGAAATTCAAAAAAAATCTTATATTGATGTAGGTTGTTCATAATTTTGCTTTGACGTAGTTTTCTTCTTATTTGAAAATTTTTCTGTGATAAATCGAGTATTCGAGGTTTTTTTGGGGTGTGAGGTCCAAAACATTTTTTGAATTGAATATGAGTAATTTTTGTAACCCATGGAAAAAGTGTCTGAAAATGTTGCAAAAAGTAGTGATTTTTGAAAATAAAAATTCGTTAGATACCGTGTCTCTAAAGTAGCAGGTGGGGGGGGGATGTCTAAAAATAGAAACTCTTCTCAATTTATGGAGAGACCTACTGAGTACTATTCCCTGTTAATTTCCCGAATAATCGAATTCTCGAATGGAAAAGATTCCGAAAAATTTATTCCCGAATCGGTTTTTGCGAATAAAATTCCCCAAATTTATTTTCCCGTATGCAATTCCCTCGAATGAAATTTTTCCGGTAAGTCGAATGAAATTACTATGAAAATTGAATGGGAGCTTGGAGACTTCAAAGTGGGAAAATTTTCGGGGAAAACACGGTTTTTTGGTATTTTTGGGTTGTGCCATCGACTGGGAATTTCGATTACCTACCTTCTTAAAAAGATACGATTTGAGTTTCTACACCTCCCTAAATCATTGACCTCTAAATTGAATATTTTTTTTGCTCTTACATGGAAATTTAAAAATTGCAGATTGTGAATTTGACGAATTTTTTATTTTTACCAAATCCAACAAATTATTCACTCAAACATTTCAAAATCTATCTAAAAAATTTTCTGATCAAGCGGAATAATTCTTGATGAAAATTTTCAAAACATTTTCATGGCAGTGCTGCCAACTTCATTTTGATTTACGCCATTTTCATAAAAGTTCAAATTTTTTATTCAATAATTTTTTTGAGTTATATAAATTTCAGATTTTTTTTGAAAATGTTCTATACCAGTGCTGCCAACTGAAATTAAATAGAAATAGCAATTAAAAAATTATTCTAAGTGACCAAAAAAATTTTAGATCGATTTTCGATTTTGAGGTGTTTGAAAGATCAATTTGAATTTAGTAAAAATCAAAATCATTTCTCTAAAATTTCTACAAATTTATGAATTCATGGTTAAAAAATTATTTTTTGCATAAGAGATCCCTTTTTTTCTTGTGGTTGCTCTTTGCATCAAATTCAAATCTTCAGTTTTTAGGGATAAAATATTCTTTAAAAATGGTCTCATTGCATTGATGAATCATAAAAGCTATATCTGATAATTTTTTTTCAATTTTGAACACTTTCAAGTATCGCATTACAGTTTCTAGTTTTTTTTTCGATTAAATTTTTGTCGCCATCTTGAAGAAATATTTCTTACCATTAATCTCATTCTGGTCACTGATTCGTTAATCACTCTACAAACTCCCCCAGCATGCGCAATTATCGCCGAGATATTAACATTTCATAAATTATCTAACGTCGTGCGATCCACGAAACTCATCTGTTAATTAATCAAACACATCTTTGACATCGCAGACAGAGTTCAAATAAACTACAAAACGGTTTCCAAACAACGGCGCGTCAAAACGTTAACGCGTAGGAATATCGCCCAACAAAACACCGTTTAACTATGTAATTTATTTGAAACCCCCAAGACGAGTACAATATCATCGTTCTACATTATAATAATCATAAACGAAATGAATTCGTACACTTAAAAAGTACACCGTTAAAATAAGGCCAGAGTTGCGAAATTTATCGCAAAAAACTTTTACGAATGGCGCCAGCCTCGTTTGGGAATAATTTCATCGAGTCTATGATAATTTTTACATAATATTATATCGTCTGTGTATGGTATGAATATACATACCATTATATTACATTATACACATGTGCTCCTGAACCGTAACAGTGATTACTGCGCTAAAACGTTTTCTATTTTTAGCCAATTTTTTTCTCCAACAATACAAGCGGATGATATACATGAAATTCTCATATAGATGTTTATTATACTTACCTAACAATTTTTCATCATATAAAATACGGTCTGGTTTATTCTTTTTTTTTCACTTCTTATTTCTTATTCACTTTCGACAGGTTTTCAATATCGTAAAAATATTACTAGTAAATTCGTTTATACACACAAAAAGCTCGAACGAAAATGGTTTAAAAGTACCTATATATTTTAGTATCGGGGGTGAGGGGAAAAGGCCATCTCTAATGCCATCATTAAACATCATTAATTTTCTTCGTTCGCCAACAGATATCGAAGATATGGCACATTGTAAGGGCGGAATTCGTTTTTTTACCCAATTTTAGCCCTCTTTTTTCAACTTTTTTACGGCTTTAAAAATATTTTTTATTGATGTTATAAGCGTTTTTCTTCACTTTTTATATACGAATTAGAGACCTAACGCGTTTTGAATGTACTGAAATATCGCCTCAGAGCAATTGGCTTTTTTTCCGGTTCGAGCTGAAATATGACACGAACTTATAACCGCGTTTCGAGGAAATAACGATTTCGAGAATATCTATACTTATCGAGTTTTTTTCCCGAGACGTTATTCATTTTTAATTAAAAATTAAAATGGTCGTAGTTAAAAATTGACGACGCCGTATCGTTTTCATCTTTTTATATTTTTCCTGGAAACGAAATCACCAAAGGTTCGTTAAAAAGTAATTTTTTGCAGCAAAAATTAAAAATTAACTTTCGCTAATTTTTTTTTCTCGTCGTTAACTTTTGGAAAATTATTTTTATCTAGGAGAACCACGAATCGAATTCATTTACGTTCGAAAGCGTTATAAACACGTTGCGTGGCGTCGACGAAAATTCGTCTAATTTATTAATACAACTTTTTTGAAAAATTCGAAGCGAAAAAAATTACCAGATGGATGAAATTTTACAGCGCAAAAACGAACTTTAGGCTGGTGTAATTAGAGAAAAAGAAATACCAAGATCAACAAAGTTGAAAAGTTTGCGACGTTCGACGTAAATTTTTAAAGCTCGTTTCATCAAGTTGAGACTTAAAATGACAAAAATGAGTCTGTATCGAAGATACCTACCTTTGCGTTGAATGAATAATGAAAATTTTGCCATAATTAAGAATTTTTCTAAGGTGAAAAGATGAAATGTATCTGCGTTTGAAATATGAATGGATTCGCACGATAAATAAGTCATATATCAAAGGGTTGAAATGAAAAGTTGCTCGAGTTTGATTTTATTCGACGAGTTTTTTATGTTGAAAATTTTCGAAACGAAGTTGGAACTTTTGTGTAGAAAATAGATGAATACAAACTAAAGTAGGGCTAATGAAGAATTCAAGATTAAAATAGGTATCGAAATAATTTAAAGCTTGAGGGGTGATAAAATGATTCTAATTTTGGAAATTTACTATTTTTGGAATACGTACCTATATCGATAAACACCTTCATAAAATTGTAATTTATGTTTCGGTTTTGCTAATTTTATGCAAATTACCACGAGGATCACCACTTGAAAAAGGGTTCTCATGTTTCTTTAAATATTCAAATGTCAGATTATGACGAACTTTATAAAAAATTTGATTCTATCAAAAATAACCCAATTTTTTGATTGCGATTTCGATACTTCAGCTCAAGAATTCATTTGTTGCAATATTTTAACAATACCTATAAACCATTTTTCTCTAAAAAAAAAATCGATTGAAAGTTGTTAAAAGACTAAAAACTAGATGTCATGTAAAATTTTAATGAGTCAAAATTAAATTTTTACCAAAGTTACCTACCCGAATTTATGGTTCATTAAGTACCTTGGCTGAAAATAATCAAATTTTCAAAGATTTGTTCAAAACGGTTCAAACTAACTAAAATTATGGTAAGTACATATATTTCAGCAAAAATTAATAAAATGGGTAACTATATTCGCCAAAAATCATCAAAAATATGTAAATTACCAAAAATAACTTTCTAAAATTACAAATCACCAAAATTACACGGTAATTTACCAAAAATTACACGGTAATTTACCAAAAATTACACGGTAATTTACCAAAAATTACACGGTAATTTACCAAAAATTACACGGTAATTTACCAAAAATTACACGGTAATTTACCAAAAATTACACGGTAATTTACCAAAAATTACACGGTAATTTACCAAAAATTACACGGTAATTTACCAAAAATTACACGGTAATTTACCAAAAATTACACGGTAATTTACCAAAAATTACACGGTAATTTACCAAAAATTACACGGTAATTTACCAAAAATTACACGGTAATTTACCAAAAATTACACGGTAATTTACCAAAAATTACACGGTAATTTACCAAAAATTACACGGTAATTTACCAAAAATTACACGGTAATTTACCAAAAATCACACGGTAATTTACCAAAAATCACACGGTAATTTACCAAAAATTACATGGTAATTACGCGATAATTTACCAAAAAATGCACGGTAATTTACCAAAAATTACACATTGAAGAAATCTACGGTTATTTACCAAAATTATAGTAATTTACTTGATAATTCACTAAAACTACAGTAATTTACTCAGAAATTCATTTAATATCATTGGAATTTATCAAAATTGCAGTAATTTATCAAAATTTTTGTTATTTATTGAGTGATTTATCAAAATTACTGTAATGCACTTGATATTTCATTGAATTTGTAGTTATTCATCAAAATTTGGGTAATTTATTCGATAGGATAATTTGTCAAAATTACTGTAACTCAAAATTATGGATTAGCTCCTGATCACCACTGCCATGCCACAAAATTGGGATTTCGGCATTATTTGACAATTTCTAGGTACACACTCGTTTTACTTGTGTTGATTTTTATGAAATTTTCTTGGTTGATACGTTATGATGAATTGGTAAATTTTCGAATATTCCTAAAGTAAATTGACTAGTAGTGACTATCATAACCACTGAGAAGTTGGTTCAACCATTTAGCAAACAATCACATTATTTTTTTCATGGTATTTATGAAACAAAATTTCATTTTTTCTAGTTTTGAAACTAAGGATACTTAACTAAAACACTTTTGATCAACAATTCGATTTTTTTTTGACATGACGTCTTTTCAATTTTTATTTTTGAAGCTAAAAAAACTTGGAAAAATGATGTTTAATTTTGAAAAAAATTGAACTTGTAAAAAATTTGGAGAAAATTTGAACCTAGAAGTAGAAATATTATTTACAAAATCGCGGAAATTTGAGAATTTGAACAAAATTGAGAAAATAGAACTTGAAAAATATTTTGACAGAATTGTGGAAAACTGAAAATTTGAACAATTAGCAGAAATTTTAGTGTTGTAAAAAATTTGAAATACTTAACTGAAGTTGGAACAATTATTTAAACAAATCAATTTTAGAAAAGTTTTGAGTGAATTCGAAGTTGGAAAATATTCTGAAAAATTCAACATTATAAAATGTTCAAGTAATTCAGCAAAATTATTGTGATTTACTTACTGGGTAATTCATTGGATTTCCGTTTTCTTTTTCAAAATTATAGACCAATAATGCCACAATTCGTGAAATCATACCCCAATTACCAAACTTACCATAACTTTTAAAAATTCCTAAAAATGACGAATATTAATAATTTTCAAATAACTTACCTACCAAAATGAAAATGAATCGAATCAACAGACAACTCCCAATACTTTCAGAAATAAGCCGAAAATGATTTTTAAAAGAAGAATCAGTCAAATATTTCTAACATCTCTTAAATTATAAACAGATCTCTACCCCAGCCATAAAACATTCATGGTAATTTTTGCTACTCCGATGAGCACGCATTGACACTGATGTGAAAAAATTCCAATTGTGTAATATTCAACGTTAATCTGTTCGATTCGATGGCCTGAAAAGTATTTCAATAAAAAAGATTCAGAAGTAGAAGAAGAAGAAAAGTATTCTGAATGGAATTTGCAACAACGCAACGATTTCTACATTGAAAACTTCGTTTCTTTTTTCTTCACTTTTTTCATTCTTTTTTACGCAAGTATGCGACTGAACCGGGCGAATTTCGAGAAAAAATTTACATCGCTGACTCGGTCAAGGCGGCGTAATGTTAAAAGGAATCATTGTTAACGCTGTAAAGGGAAATTATGAAATTTCGCTCGGACGAATAATAGGTTTATATCCGGTAGCTGAAAACTTTTAATTTTACCGAATTAAACGTATTTAACGGAGCCCCTTTTATGTTATATATTTCGGATAATCTTCGTGTACCATCGAGTATAACCTGAAATACTCCTGTGAGCTGTATATTCTTTATAGCAACTTGGACCTTAGTGGATTCTAAAAATATAATGTGAAATGAGAACGTAGGTACTTAATTATCGCGGTTGAGGTTTTCTTTTTTCATTAATAAGGATTCATCTTTCGAGGTTCGTATCTCGATTTCGCTTTCCTTTGGTGAATTTTTAGGCTAGCTTTGGTTCGTGTTATTGGCAGTTTAACGTAGGTTTGGTACACGGAGGCGAATGAAAAAATGGTGGTTGTGAGACAAATGTGTGTACAATTGGTTTAGATGTTTTTCAGAGTGTAGGTAATGGTATAAAAGAGGTTGAGCAGTTCGCTAATAAGACAGGCTTTTTGTTTGGGTTTATTTTCCAGCGTGTTTTTCTTTCTCGCTGGTGTCTATTTATAGAATATTTTACTCGTTTTGTTGTAAATTGCTTACGACGTGTGAAGAATGATGTTTGTTTTGGAAATATCGAGTCTTTGCTCGTATTTGATTTACAATCTTTCGTTCCGTTTCGGTTCTCTCGCCTGAGTCGTTGGTATATTCGGATAATAATTGCGAATTTGGTATTTTAATATTTTTCATTTCCAAATTTTATATTCTGTTTTATTTTTCAAGCCTTCCTGGTCGTAGGCGGTTGTTTTCATCGTGTTGAATTATTTTCACAACGAATTGATTTTCATTTTTGCAAAAAGAAAAAATACCCCTGAATGTGAATTCTTGTCTGATTCAGCGAAAACACGTGTAACCAACTAATGAAAATTCACCTGGAATAATGACCTTTTAAATGCCACGGTTGACCCATTTAATTAGCCAATTTTAAGAGGTTTCGAAATACACGTTTGGAATTCGAATGAGCCTCAGCATTTTCGTATACACCGGTGAAATATCGTACTGTAGCAATTTTAATTGTAAAAAGCTCTACGTAGGTATATCCCACCGCAGACTATTCGATTAGGATTCTACGCAGCAGTCGAAAGAATACGTTTTTATTAGCGAGTAGCTTGGGTATTCGTAGATGAACGCGATTAACCACGAAAAAGCATTTCGGCAGAACGGCAGCATGAGGTTATGAAAACGTTAACATTCGCTCTTAATTATCATCCCCGTATCCCTATCGCAATTCGCGTTGTTTCTGTTTGGCGTGTCTATTATGAACATTCCTTTGTTGCTGATAATAAAGCAACAATAACGTTGTGTTTAGATTCGAGCTACGAGTGATAATCGTCATGTATTATGAATGAAGGGCTGGTGCGAAGAAAATTGCTGGTTAGGGGGAGTGCTATGATTGTGAGGGGATACGGGTGACGAGTGGAGGAGAATTGGAGTCGATAGGATGGATGTTTGTTTTTGGAAAATGTCTTACGTACGTGAATGAATTAACTATGTGCATTGATGGTTTTGACTTGCGAAGCTGGTATTTGGAGAAGAAATTTATCTGTGTCGGAAGTCGATTGATTGTAAATTCTATTTTATAGGTTTGATGACAAGTTCGTCAATTGATCAATTTTAGTAGATTTTTTCTCATGTAAGTACTAAAATTTTTTAGTTTTTGTTGCTTTTTAAAAAAACGGCAAGAAAGGACCATTTAAAATTTAGTAAAACTGTCGTTTTTGTTGTTTCATGATGAAACGTCAGGAAATTACCATTTTAGGATACTGAAAAAAATCGTCAATTCTGTCGTTTTTCGAAGAAACGACGAAAAATTACCATTTAAAATGCAGTAAAACTGTCGTTTTGTTGTTTTTTTTTTTTTACTAAAATACAAAAAATGGTAACTTTAGAATACTGAATAAGAGTCGTTTCTATCGTTTTTCAAAGAAACGACAGTTTTAGGATACTAAAAAATCGTCGTACCTATTTGTCGTTTTTTAAAGAAACTGTGAGAAATTACCATTTAAAAATCAAAATGCCGTAAAACTGTCGTTTTTGTCGTTTTTTGAAGAAACTACAAGAAATGACCATTTTCAAATGCAGTAATACTGTCGTTTTTTCAATTGAAAGATAAGAAATTACCACTTTAGGATAACGAAAATGTGTTGTTTCTGTAGTTTTTTTTAAAGAAACGATAATTTTATGATACTGAAAAAGTGTCGTTCTTGTCGCTTTTTAAAGTAACGATAAGAAACAACAATTTTAGGTCACTGAAAAATTTTCGTTTTTGGCGTTGAGGATACTAATAAAATGTTGTTTTTGTCATTTTTTGGAGAAACGACAATTTTATGATTTTAGGCACTTTTTCGTTTTTGACGTTTTTTATAGAAACGATAGGAAATTGCCATTTAAAATGCAGTAAAACTGTCGTTTTTGTTGTTTTTTGGTGAAACGACAAGAAATGACCACTTTAGGATAATTAAAATTGAAAATGTGTTGTTTCTGTCGTTTAAAAAAAACGACAAGATAAGACAATTTTATGAAACTAACAGTGTCGTTTCTGTCGTTTCTGTCGTTTTTTTAAGAAACGGCAAGAAACGACCATTTTAAGACGCTAAAAATTTTTTTTCACGTTTTTTGGAGAAACGACAAAAATTTTCATTTTTAAATGCAGAAATACTGTCGTTTCTGTCGTTTTTCAAAGAAACGACAATTTTAGAGTAGGTACCTATTGCAAATGTGTCGTTTTCTGATGAAAATACAGGAAGAAACGACAAAAATGTTTTCTTTTTAAATGCAGAAATACTGTCGTTTTTGTCGTTTCCTGATTAAAGTACAAGAAATGTTCACTTTAGAATACTGAAAAAGTGTCGTTTCTGTCGTTTTTCAAAGAAACGACAATTTTATGGTATTTCAAATGTGCCGTTTTCGTCGTTTTTTGATAAAACAACACGAAACTACAATTTTAGGATACTGAAAAATTTTCGTTTTTGGCGTATTTTGAAGAAACGACAAGAAATTGCCATTTTAGGATACTGATAAATTGCCATTTATGTCGGTTTTTTTGAGAAACGACAAAAATGTCCATTTTAAATGCAGAAATACTGTCATTTTTGTCGTTTCCTGATTAAAGTACGAGAAATGATCACTTTAGGATACTGAAAAAGTGTCGTTTCTGTCGTTTTTTGATAAAACAACACGAAACGATATTTTTGGGATACTGAAAAATTTCGTTTTTGGCGTATTTTGAAGAAACGACAAGAAATTACCATTTTAGGATACTGATACATTGTCATTTATGTCGTTTTTTTGGAGAAACGACAAAAATGTCCATTTTAAATGTAGAAATGCTGTCGTTTTTGTCGTTTCCTGATTAAAGTTCAATAAATGATCACTTTAGGATACTGATAAATTGTCATTTTTGTCGTGTTTTGTCGAAACGACAAGAAACGACTATTTTAAGACGCTAAAATTTTTTTGTTTTCGTAGTTTTTTAGAGAAACGACAAAAATGCCCATTTTTAAATGCAGAAATACTGTTGTTTTTGTCGTTTCCTGATTAAAGTACAAGAAATGACCACTTTAGGATTCTGAAAAAGTGTCGTTTCTGTCGTTTTTCAAGGAAACGGCAGGAAACGACAATTTTAAGATACTGAAAAATGTTCGTTTTTGGCGTTTTTTGAAGAAACGACAAGAAATGACCATTTTAGGATACTGATAAATTGTCGTTTTTTGGAGAAACGACAAGATAAGACAATTTTATGATGCTAATGAAGTGTCGTTTCTGTCGGTTTTTAAAGAAACGACGAGAAACGACCATATTTTAAGACGCTAAAATCTTTTCGTTTTCGTAGTTTTTTGAAGAAACGACAAAATTGTCCTTTTTTAAATGCAGAAATACTGTCGTTTTTGTCGTTTCCTGATTAAAGTACAAGAAATGATCACTTTAGGATACTGAAAAAGTGTCGTTTCTGTCGTGTTTCAAAGAAACGACAATTTTAAAGCATTTCAAATGTGTCGTTTTCGTCGTTTTTTGAAGAAACAACAAGAAATTACCATTTTAGGATACTGATGAATTATCATTTTTGTCGTTTTTTTGGAGAATCGACAAGAAATGATCATTTTAAAATTCAGTAAAACTGCCGTGGTTTTTTTTTGGAGAAACGACAAGAAATGACCATTTTAAAATTCAGTGAAACTGCCGTGTTTTTTGTTTTTTTTTGGTGAAACGACAAGAAATTACCACTTTAGGATAATGAAAAAGTGCCGTTTCTGTCGTTTTTCGAAGAAACTACGAATAATGACCACTTTCAAATGCAGCGGTTTGTTTTTCTAAACGGCCTCTATTAAATAGCTTTTGATCCGAATTTTTCAATGATTGGGATCTTCTGATATGACAGTTTTATGAAAAAGTTTTTTGGTATAAAACATTTTTTACATTCATTTTTCCTCCGTTAAAAAAATAGAGGATGACATTTTTCAAAAAAAAATTGAAAATAATTCTAACAAAAAATATAGAAAGATCTGCAGATTGAATTTTTGTGTAATCAACCTCAAATTCAGTAAAAGTAAATGAGATCTTGTCGTTTGAAATGACGTAATTATATGTATTCGATCTTATCCTCTTGCTGAAAGTTCATGATTTTGAAAAAAAAATAAATAAATAAATAAAAAGACAACCCCTAATCAGAGTTACAAATATTTTTTTGATGAACTTAGATGGGATAAATAACAAGAGCCCAATTTTATCGAACATTTTTTCCTAAATTACAAGTACCTATAGAAAGGTTAATGAACGATGTCAGCTAAATTCCAAATTCAATTAATTATTTTTAATCATGTCTTTCGGATACTCGTCGACCTTATATGTAGCTCATTAAAAGCTATATTATCGAAGGATATACTGAATTAAGTTCAGCTTTACCAAAAAAAAAAAAGCTCCAGCTTGAAATTTAATATCACTCAATTATAGCATTATATACCTACACTTACCAACACTGATTGGTACCTACATTTCTTTCAACATATCTAAAATTAGGTATCCTCCAGCGGTGCAATTTTTTTTAATGATGATAAAATTCCCTCATCGTTAAATTGGCTTGTATCTCGGAAAATTGCTTTTTCCCTGTAGAAATCCACCATCGGATATCAAATTCATGTTTCGTTATTTCAAACAGAACACACGGTATGAAAAAATACTTGATTGAAAAATTTTTTCAGCCGAATTTGAAACCAAACCGCGTGAAAATTGACACTTTACTAACTACACTCGAGCATTTGAAACCTCTCAGCTGTATCATCTTAATGCTGGTTCGTTCCCATTTATAGAAACCTCTCTGATGATGGCAATTTTCAAATGTAAAATATAACCTCGAAAAACCATCAACTCGTCGAAAAGTACTACGACATTGAAATAACTGCATTAAAAATGAACCGAGCTGAACTTTTACTACGCTCTTATGCTTTTACAAATGGCGGTTTTCATGTCACACAAATCTCAGATATCGTTTACATTATTAAACATAATAAATAAGTGATTTTGTCGAGGACGTTCACGTATTCTAAATAATAAAGCTTGTCGTCGACGTCGCGACGACGACGTCATCTTATCAAAAGGCCATAAATTCACACCTGATACCTAGCCACGTTTGATAAATGTGTATTACAAACTGCGCATATCTTTCGAGCGAGTCGCAGTCGAACTTTTTTTTTGAAACGGAATTTTTATTTGAAAATTATTTTCGTCAAAAAGTGGAAATTTTAGAGGGGATTCTAATATGGAAATTTTTACAGCTTTGGAGCAAATTCTCGTCTGTTTGAGGAAGTTCATCATAAGCATACGTGTGTTTTCAAAATATAAAAGCTTATTAGTTCCCCATAACGCGTTAATTTTCCATCTTATTTTAGTAAATTCAATTTCACCCTCCTTGTTCGTCGAATTTATTTTCTTAATCAGACCGCACAACGCGTTGACGTCGTAATTATATAAGTTTCTCTGTTAAGTATTGATAAACTCGTGCATTGCTTGAAATTACATTTCCGAGTACCCGACAATGCGCCGAACTGCGCAGGAGGAAGGGATAACTCATTAAACTTTGGTAAATAAACTAAACTTAAAAAGTTTACTCTTTTTCTTAATTCGCGAGAGCTAGACCAAGCGAGTAATTTACTTAAGTGGCAAACTTGCGCAGATCTTCTTAAGAGAGAAAAACGAGAAAAAGGGAAGATAAAGGGAAGCCACCGACTGCGAATGTTTTCGCCGCAAATAAGAGTAATTTTAATATAAAAGCTTAAAATCTCGAATGTTATCGCGCCGAGAACACGATATGAAATAGTCGGGCGAGGCAAATATTACTATAAAAATCAGTCTCTGTCAAAATTCAACGATGATGGTAGCTTTTTAGGGAGTCTTTGTCGGTAAGGCATACAATAGTCATTTCGCCAACTTTGGCTGCTCGCAATCACGTACTCGTACGTTCGATTTCGTCTTATTCTCAACGTTCGTTGGTACCTTTTCTCGAGCATACCCCGACATTCAGTTTTTCGCAGCTTCGAACTTGCCATAATGATTGATCGCATCTAATATTTTTCGTTTCCACGTTGCCGCAGAATCGCTACATTAGTTCGGTTTGCCAGTTCAACAATTCCGAGCATAAATCAATGACATTGTGTTCGCGCCGTCTCTTGAAGCCTGTTTAACATTCGTCAATTACTCATGGAGGCAAAGGTTCCGCCTAGAAGGGCTATTAAAATTATAATTATAATGTGATGCTGAGGAGATTTTAGCTAAATAGGTTTTTTTTTCATTAAACATGAATATATCAATTTACTATATTTCTGTCAGAAGTCAGAACTTATTTGAATATGGAATGGATTTACTATTTTTCTGAACATCCTCCTGGGAAATTTTCTGCCAAAAAATATGGATTTGCTCTGAAAGTTGCGAATTTTGGGAAATCGTGATCTAATCGATAAAATAGGTCATAAATATGGGTAATCCCCGATTATTGATGCTAAAATTCATATGGACTTTTTTTTTTAATAGACTTTTCTCCAGTTCTGGAAAATTCCAAAATTTTCTGGAGACTTCAAAACGTCTCGAAACCTCTTCCAATCGAATCGGGAGGTCAAAAAAGGGTATATACCAAATTTCAGCTTTTCTCGTTGATTAGATCAAAGAGGGTATAGCCGGGTAAGAGGTGAATTTGGCCCTGGCTTCGATTTTCCATCTAATTCCCCCAAATGGTACCCCTTGATGTAAACAAAATCTGGAAAAAATTTTGACCCCCCCACCCCCACCCCTTTCGGAGTTATGGCCATTTTATTGCAATATTTTCAAGAATTTTTTATTTAAACGGAAGTGAACGAAAATTTCTGTTCTTTGGCACAAAGTTACATCTTGTAGAGGTGTATTTACGATAATTTTTTCAACAATTTTGGTGTACTCCTTCACGTTTTTTCGGATATTCAAAGTTTTCAATCGTAAAAAACACCATATAAGCGAAGAGCGACCACTTTCTAAAAATATCCCAAAAACATGGTTTTTAACGTAGATTCACGTCGCGTATTCAGTTTTGGCGATTTCGATACCGCAAGGGCCGAAAATTGCGAAAACCCGTACAGAAATGTTGTATTTTAGCAGATTTTTCAAATTTTGAGCGTTCTATATAAAAAGAAATGACCAGATAATTCAATGATCACTTCATCAAGTGAGATTGACAACGTGATCAAAATATCATTAATTATTCGAATGAGAAATTCTAAATTTCAATGCGAAAATACCTAAATCGATCAATGTGAGGTCATAAAAACATTATGAGAAACCAATTGAAGAATGATGATATTTTCAAGGATTTTGAAGTCCACTTGTTAAATATGTTTGTTAATTTTACTGAATTCCATGCAGTTTGAATGATGAGTGATTAAAATTCCATGGAAATGAAACAATGTGTCTTTTAGTCACAAAAGTCATGAAAATCATAAAATATTCGAAAAAAATTCAATGATTTTTTTTCTTTTATTTAAGCATTGCTGAGAATTGTTCATTATTTTCACGAAAAAAAAAATCTTGAAAAATGTTAAAAGTCATGAAAATTTAAAAGGCTTATCCAATGGACAATTTGTGAAAAAAATATGAATTACGTTTAAAAAAGCATATGAGTGAAAAATGATTTTTGACACCTGTTCTCTCTCATTTATAATATTATTGAAATCGGAAACAATCTTGGCTAATTTGAATTGTTGAAATTTTCCATATCTGGTCAGAATTACTTCCGATTTCATTAATTGAAGTTGAGAGAATTGCGATACAAATTGAAGTTAGTCCACATATTTGTATTTTTTTGGGTGGGTGGGGGGGGGGGGGAGAATCAAAGATGAGCTGTGCAGAAAATAAATTATCAATTTGGAATAGTTCAAATTGTCAATATCATTTTTATGATTTGGTATAAAAATTCAGTATTTTTTCGGCCATAGAATTTTTTTTGGAGGGATTGGAGGGGGGTCACTTTCCAAAGTGGTATAATACCCCCCTCTCTGAACTTTAACCTGGACTCGTGCTTTGGTACTTGATAAAAAGTCTTTATTCATGCATGAGTTTATCGATCATTTTTCGTAAATAAAAGTCAATGTTGGAAAAGTTAATAACATCCCTCCCCAATTTGTAATTTTTTATAAATCCCACTCCCCTCCAAATTGTCTATAAATCGATTAGTGTTAAAATAGATGAGAATTTAAATTTTTGAAAATAAAACACAAACGTTCCACTTGCATAAAAACAAAGAAGAATCAACGGTAATCTTTCTTTTCGTGGTTCTCAATTTTCAAAATTTTTGAAGAAAAATATCCAAAATTAATCTCGAACTTTTAAAATTTTAAAATTAAAATTTTGTATATTTACTGGCACAAAAAAACATAAATTTTAATAAAATTAAAAAACCTGAAAAAGTCGAGGAATTTGCAATTTTTACTCCAAAGTCATGGTAGGTAGATTTTAATGAAAATGTTGACCGGAATTTATCCGGATTCATGTCTACGAAACTAAAAGATATGTAGAAGGCACTGAAGGCAGGGGTTATGAATTTCACCTTTCATTTAAAAGCTGAAATTCTGGAAAAAATGGTAAAATTTCAGCTTTTGGACCTATTTTTTCAAAAATTTTCGATCCCTGCTCCTCAGGCTTTAAGAATCTAGGTTTGTACTTTGTATTCAGGGATTTATTAAAGTAGTGTGTGGACAAAAAATTTGACCTGGAAGTAATTATAAAACCTACTTTCCCCCTCCTTCGTCGCAGAAAATTTAATATTTTGAAAGCAGAGAAAGATGTGCCCTTCATTTTTAGGAGTTTAATCCATAATTATTCAGTCTGTAGAGTTGCCCCTTTTTGTAACTATTTCAGAATTTTCTGATTTTTCACGTGAGGGTTTTAAAATTTTGAGGATTATACTTATTGGAAGAAATGAGTAAATGAAGAAACTAAATTCAGATTCTTATCCAGCAAGTCAAAACACTCTAGTTACATTTTCTCTTCTCGTTCATTTTGCTCAAATTCTAAAATTCACTGATTTTCCTTGACTATAATAAATTGAAAAATTCAGGCAAAACAGTCATTTTTGTTGGAATTTTTAAATTTTTTTTTTTTTTATCTCATACGATTCAAACGATGAATGAGCTTAAAAGAATTAAAGTATAAATTTATTTTTAAAATATGTTCTCTTTTTTCTGCTGTAAGAAAAACACTTGGGTATTCTCTATCTGTATAACATCTATTTCATCAACCCAAATTCCTATTTCATAAAACAAACGTAAATTCAACTCATTGTACCAACTACCAACCGTGGTTACCAAATAAATGAAACAATCTAACCAGGATGTTTCTTAAGAACACGATTATCTTTTCGTATTAAAATACACACAGTCGAATAATTTTTCTTCTTTGTAAATTAAGAAAATTGGTTTTGTCAAGTATTTTTCTCTTCTATTTTTTCCCATTATTAATTTTACTCGGGAAAGAATACACACCAGAAAGGCAGTTAACAGGTGTTCTTTTTTTTGTTCGCTCGTCCGATATAGTCAACGACGACCAGCGAGCTATTAATAAAAGAAAATTAATTTCGTACTTGTATGGAAAAAAAGGTGTAAAAAACACGACGTAAAAAATTATTAATTGGTTGGCCAATTTGAACGATGGTTTTGTAATTGGGTCTCGAGCGAAATTCGTATAATTAATTCTTAATGTCGACGAAAAATGAGAAAGAGGAATCTGGAGGTTTTTTTCGCTTCAAGATGATAGCCTTGGGGGGTTTTCCTGCTTTAAAGGGAAGAAAATGAAAGGAAATGGAATGAAGTACTAACTATAAATTTTGAGGACCTGAGGAATGAACAGAATATAACTATTGTGTGTGTATTTTACATTTTAGACGAAACCTTTTAGTAGTGATGTATTATTGATGCTCAAGTACATACAAATACATGCACTATTTACCTTCTTATTTGTGAAACGTAATCGATCTTCTGAATTGTTAAACGTATCTAAAACGATGAGCAACTCTTGTGCGAGATTTTAATTGCAAAATGAGTATTTATATCGATCGTTATTTCAATGACCTGAACAATTGGGAAATTCGAGCAGGCAGTGTACTTTCAATGTACATTCAGGGACGTACCGATCGAGAAGGGGGTAAATTACTCTCTCCTTCAACAAAATTTTTCTGTATTCAGTTGGGAAAATTCAACATTTTGTGATGAGCTTGGACAATTTACCATTTGTATGTACTCATATTTTTCCAAGTTATAGGAAAATTGATCATGTTGTACTTTCATTTTTTTTTTGTTTGTGAAAAAGCGGAAAACGATGATCATTTTTTGTAGAAAGATTTTCCATTCGTACTTATATTTTATCAAGTTGAGAAAATTTTGTATCTGCCCAAGGTGGAAAAACTTTCATATTTTTACAAGTTACGAAAATTTACCATTTGTATATTTATTTTACCAAATTGGGAAAGTTGAATATATGTACTCTCGCGGGTTTTTTAAATGATAAAGCGAAATTAAGTGATCATTTTCTGCCTCATCGCCCTGTAAAATATGAAAATTTGATCTAATCAACGAAAAAATCTGAAATTCGGTGTATAGATAGGTACCCAGTGGTTTAAAGACGTTTCGAAGCGTTAATAAAATTTTGGAAATTTCCACCGCTCGCTGGAGAAAACCCTATATTTTCTGAAATTCATAACTTCCAGTTAGAATAAATATTTTTTGGCAGAAAATTTTCTTTGAAATTTTTTTTGAAAATGTAGACACCGTACGCATCGAGGTAAAAAAGTGAAAGTTGGTAGATACCCTATTTTCGACCTCTCAATGTGGGTAAACCCCGATTATAACTTCTAAAGTTCATAAATGGACCATTCTTATGGGCTTTTCTCCAATGCTAGAAAATTCCAAAATTTTATGGAGGTTTCGTAACGTCTCGAAACCTTTTTCATTCAATCCGGGAGCTCAAAAATAGGATACTAAATTTCAGCTTTTTTTGTTGATTTAATCTTTTCATATCTTGCAAGGCGATGAGGTGTAATTTTGAAATTTCAAAAATTCGTCAAAATTCGAGAAATGAATTTCAGCTCCTGAAATTTTGGATATGGGGCACTTTATAGATGCACTTACTTTCGATTTATTTTTGTTTCAGCTCAAAATTGTACTTTGAATTTGGTTATTTCCCTTTTCAGGTTTATTAATCCAAAACGTTGTTTTATTGTTCCCTGAATTTGAGGTTTTTTAAAATTTTCGCCCTCGTTTCGCTAGGGCCAAATCTATCTCCCTCATGTTCCCATTAAAACTATGAAATTTTCCGCTTTCGCTTTGCTCGAAACAAATGGACAGTTTCGTAGATTTTTGCTAACAAGGATGAAATTAGTTTGAAAAAATGACAAATATGGAATAAGCAATGAAGTGAACGAGGGGGTGAAATTCATTAAAATGAAAGAGAAAAATCATTAAAAATCGGTGAAATATCCTAAAAATTATTGAAATTCGAAAATTAATAAAATTTACCAAAAAGTCAATGAAATTCACCAAAAATCAAGAAGAAAAATTGGTGAAATTCACTAAAAATTCCTTGAAAATGAATGAAAACAATCACTGAAAAAACACGCAAATGTCGGCAAATTTGTTTCATCCACCCCCTCCCCTCCCACCAAAAAATCAGCCTGTTTCGTGCTTGATTGAAAATTATGAAAATCAATTTATAATAAATGAATTTTCATAATTTTCAATGGGTGTTGTTGGTGAGTTGATTCTCTGAATTCAGAAATGAGTAAATTGACTCTCATTTTTTTTAAGGGAATGTAAGTATGTACTTTCAGCTTGTTAGCATTATCCAGGAGATATCACTATAGAAGGTATTTTCAATATTTTTTTAAAGTTCAAATTTTTTTTCAATCCCTTATATTTTCTTCAAAATTTTTATTTTTTCCAAAATGTTTTCAACCTGAAATTTTTTCAGAATTGTTTTTTACCTTGACATTTTTTTCAAAATTATTTGTTTCAACTTTTTTCTCGAAAAGTTGAAATTTTTTCCAACTAAAACATTCATAGATTTCTTTTAATTTCGTATCTTTTCTTTTTTTTCAATCCAATATTTTTATTCAATTTAAAAATTTTTCTCAAAATGTTTAGGTACGGTATCAACTTTAAATTCTAAAAAGCTGTTTTTAAATTCCATGGAAATAATTTTAGAAATGAAAAAAATTTGGAAAAAACGTTGGGAGTTCGAAAAAAATGATTTATAAAGAAATTCGAAATAGAAAAAAATTTAATAAAAAATTTTAGAATTGGAAAGAAATTCAATAAAAATTTGAAAATTTTAAACAATTATGAGAAAAATTTTAAAAAAAGTATAAACATGAAAAAATCTGAGAAAATTTCAGTTCGAAAAAAATTTTGGTGTAAAAATACTTGAAAAAAAAATTAAGAGTTGGAAATAATCCAAAAAAATCTGAGTCAAAATTTGAAAAAGAAAATCATGGGAAAAATTTTGAGCCAAAAATTAAAAGTTGAAAGGAATTTTTGAAAAAAAGTGGGAATCAACTCGTACATATCCCGAAAAAAAAGTTGGAATTGATTCACCCATATCTTCATATGAATATTTCTTTGGGAATCAACTCATCTAGACAGCTTTTTCAATTGTGTTCGTTGCAGCTACGTAGTATGTAGCTATGTACCTCTACCTTCTACATGAAATTTAATTGAGTTGAAGTCCAGGGTATTATAGGTACGTAGTAAAAAAAGTCGTGTGGTGGGAGAGTAAAAAAAAGCTCTATTAATCTAGGTAGGTATCATTGAGAAAATTGAAAATCTGAGTTTGAATTTTCATAGATTTTACCTCCTCCTCCCCTCCTCCCACCCAAGCAAAATGCCTCCGGATGTCCGGAACATCCCTGTGTACGTACATTTGACAAGTCGATCATAATTTTGGAAAATGTTACCCAAGCTTGCTAATTACCTATTTCTTCAAAAGCTGCAATATGTATGTAATTTTACACATTTACGCGGTAAACTCGTCTCTATGCGGATGTAAATAGAGTAAGCAAAATTTGAATACGCTGTTGTATGAAAATTTCAATGAAACGAGCTTGTTATTTGCAAATGCTCGGTATGTTTTTGGTTAACTCGAACGTATTTCGTCGTTTCCAGCTACACGAGAATTAATTAACGATTCTCGTGTTACAAGATGTGTCGTTTTGGAATAGCACAGTCTTCGTATACGTATGTTATAAAATCTAGCATCATTCTAAGGCCCATGCTCGGATTAATACCGACGAAAAACATTTTTCCGCCGGTCTAATTTTCTTGGCAACTTTACAAACCCGTAATGCGTAGAATTTCGGACTAACAATGGTGTAAAATATTCTCCTCTCTTATGATAAATTATGGTAATAAACGATGTGTAATATTCGAGTGTTTTTTCCCCCATTTATTTATTTTTTTCTTCGTTCTGTTACAGATGCATCGTAACACCCAGCTCGTGATGAAAATCACTTAATAATCGACCGCTTCATCGATTGTAATCGATTTTGCAGACCGCGAGAAAAATGGCGGATTCATCGCCGATAAGTGCCGCGCCGAAACGAGAATGGAAAAAACGGTTCAGCCTGAAAGCGAACCGTAGACCGGCTTATGACGAGGTAAGCCACGGTTTAAACTAATTACAAAACCAAATAGCTCCGGTAATAGACCGAATAATAGAGTAACAATGTTTTCAATGGAAACGATAAAGGTGCGGAAAATCGAGGTTAATTAGAAACGAAGAGCTTATTCCGAGAAATACCATTGTCGGGCAAGTTTTTTTTTCACCCCTGCTCCGAGGAAATATTTAATACCGAGCTAACATTGAAAAGTGGTGCTCGTATTTTGGCAAAATATCGCCTCCCCGTTCAACTTTCTTTCGCAACTTTTGTACTTGCTGGGCTAAGTTTACTCGATGTAAGTTTCAAAACTGCGAAAAGTTTTTCCTCCCCTTCTATTAGTACGATGCCGATGATGGGAGAAGTGAAACGATACGATACTGGAATTCGAGTTGAATTGACGTGAAATGATATTGTTACCGGGTACAAGTATGTTTTAGACGGATGGAATTAAATTATTGTCGTTTTAAATGTAATCGACGAGTTTTTTCATCACGTGTGTACGTATATGGATTTTTTTTGCACAAGTATATCGTATAGAGGTATATTTACCTATACGTAATGTTGGCGGTATTGTCATGTAGTATACAAATGCTGACGATGAGATTGGGTTACATTGATTTCTTTTTTTTTCATTCAACGTAGGTATCGGTGATGTTGAAAGTTTTGCACGTTTGATTTTTAAATTATTCTCGTACCGTATTCCCCGCCTGGTCGTCTTCTTGCCTGCCTATGAACGGAGTTTTCCCGGGTAATATCTTATTCATAGATGAGTTGATTTCGTAGGCGTCAAGTTTCACTGTGTTTTCAATTCAATTTCGCCAACCGAAAAAGTTATCATTCAGATTTTGATTTCGATTTAAACTTTTTCGATTATGAAGTGAAAATTCAATTTTGGTATGTGCGAAAAATCAACTTTTCCAGAAATACGGGCGATAATTATCTCGGTTTATTTCCTTCGGCGAATGTAATTTTCGTGGAAAGTGTGTGGAGATAAATGAAGTACCGAGGTTCGGTGGTGAATTTTTTGAACGATTTTTACGGCGATATTTTTAGAATCGGAGGAGGATATTAATTTTTCGAGAAGAAAATAAAGATGGAAGGAAAGATTGTTTGGAATCAAGATTCCATTTTGGTAAAATTAGTTTATTTTTGAAGGGCGAATTTTCGAAAAATTCTTCTATTTTTGACCTTCTAAATAATTATGGAAAGATCAGGATCGAATGTTACGAGGTAGAAGGCAGCGGTTTCCAATCGCATATTTAAAAAATTACGTTTTAGTCGAAAAAATTAGAGTTTTTGCCATAAAAATTAATGTTTGAATTTCCTAGACAGAAAATTGAACTTTGAGTCGAAAAAATTGTAATTGAGCAAGACTGGGATTTTCCGATGAAATTGTAAAAGTCGAGTATTTCAAGTTTCCAGAAAAAGTGTCAATGTCACTGAATTGGAAATGCTCATTTTTTGTTTTTTAGTTTTCGGTGTCAGTCATTTTTGAATTCTACTTCCTCCCCTATTCCTGCTGACGTCGGTTCGCTCCTGACAAAAAATAATAATATGCACTTTTCAAATTTAATTGGATTTTCAGGAGAACTGCCACCAGTATGAATTTTGTGAATTTTGGTGATGGATGAATTCGAAATGAAAAAATGGCGAGGTTGTCTCTGGAAAATATTTTTCCACTAGATCAACAACAGTTGACTATTTTTTGAATAAGCTTACAAAAGTCTTGGGAAATTAAAAAATTTGAAAAAAAATAATTCTCAAAAATCATTTTTAAATCATTTTCATAATCTTATCAGTTTTTCCAAAAAAACATACTAATTTGAGCGAACTATTCTGAAAATTGGCGGGGAAATCTATACAGTGATGATGATGAATAATGCTTTCAAAACGTCTGAAACATAAAAATGCAGAAATATATAAAATACATTTTTTACTTGCAATGTAGAAAAAAATGGGCGTGATTTCTCGTCATTCTAGACGTTGAAATCTCTAAATATGTCATTTTTGTAAAAATACTTTAGATAAAGATGAAGCAAAATGCAATAAACTGAATAGGATAAAAATCATATCGGTTGTTCAGATGGTGAGAAAAAAAAGTGCTTTGTCAACAATCAAAAAGAGATCATCACTTATCAGTTGTTATTATAATCATGACTTTTGTTGGTTTAATTCCTAAAGAATCTGTCTTCATTTTGGACCTAAAAGTAAATCATGATAAATTAATTACGGTAAACCAGATTTTTTTGTTGATTTAACTCATTTTCTAAAATAATTCGAATTTATGGGACAAATCAGTTGCTCAATTTTTGTCTTCAAAAAATTGTGAAATTAGTTCAAAATGTTTAAAAAATTTCCCAAAATGTAAAAATTGTTTAAAATATTGTGAAAAACAAATATTATGTTTGAAAAATGTTGTAAGAAATTGTAAAAATTGTTTAAAATAGAATGCATGGGATTGAAAATTTCGTGAAATTTGAATAAAACAGGGAAAATTGACATTTTTGTGAAAGTTGATTGAAATCTCGTGAAAAGTTATGAGAAATCTCGTAAAAATTGTAGAATTTTTACATTATGGGCATAAAACAATATTACCGAAGTTTTGAATAATTTTTATAGAATTTTAGGCATATTGTAGAATTTTTAATAAGTAAAATTTTGAAATATTTCAATTTTTTTTTCAACCTATAATGTATTTGAAACTTGAAATTATTTTGTGACGATTTGGGTGATTTTTATGATTATTAAACTGATTTTTCAACATTTTAGAAGAATTTTTGAATGAAGTTTCAACAATTTTGAATCAAATTTTTGTATTTCTTACGATATTTGTTATCATCAGTAATCACTGTTTTTGAAAAAAAGATTCAAAAAATGAGAAAAATGTGTTTAACGATAATTTTTTTACAATTTTTGTGACGTTTTCAATAATTTTTACGTCTTTCAACAACATTACATTTAAGTTCTGGACAATTTTTATGAATTATCAATAGTTTTTTCACGGAATTTCAATCGAGTTTTGGAGCTTTTTATAATTTTGAGGAATATTTCAACTTTTTTTTTCCAACTCTTGAGCGTTTTTTATGAGTTTTCAAGCAATTTTTATGAAGATTTACCAAATTTTATGGTATTATTTCAATGGATTAGTCAATATTTTCAATCATTTTAATGAAGATTTTGAACATTTTTGCCAAATTTTGAACACTCTTACTGATTTTTAGCATTTTATTACATACACATTTGAGAATAATTTTTATAACTTGCTGACCAATATTACAACACTTTCAATATTTTTTATGATATTATCAAAAAATTTTACAAAATTTTTGTTTTTAACGCAATTTACAACCGGTTTCGATCATTATTATGCCATTTAAATTGAATTTTGCAACATTTTAATCGTTTTTATGAATTTTTCAATATTTTTCATAATAAATTTTATTCATTCATGATATCTTGATCAATTTTACTAAATTTTCAATGATTCTGAGCATTTTTCAACCACTTAGACAGTTTTTACTATTCTTGTTTTCTTTTTTTTTGGGGGGGGGAGAGGAGGATTTTTTCCAGTTTTTATATGATTATCGACAATTTTTTGAGGGATTGATACGTACATTCTTTAAACAATATTTTCATTTACCTATTTAAAACCAGACTTATGTCATTATTATAAATTTAAAAATGTATATCTTCTCGGAAGAACTCCATAAATAAATAAATAAATAAATAAATAAATAAATAAATAAACAAAATACCTAACCATTTTCTAGAATTTTTTCGACCATTTTTGATAATGCATGTTCATGTTCTTAAGTACTATCAACCCTTCTCGTAAGATTGAAATTTTTTTGTGTGCGAAATGTTTTACGAATAGCCTTGTTTTTTCTTTCAAACCTCAATTTTTCGTGAAAAATTTCACTCTCGTTTCGTTTGTGTCGTAATCTCATTTCACGTGAAAAAAATCCCTGCAGTTTGGAAAATTCCATAAAAAATCCATGCTAGTTATTGATTTCTCTTAGCTCAAACCTCTTTTTTGTTGATATCATGTCATCACCTCAGTAGCCTTAGCCACTCACTTTTCCCCTTTTTTGAAAAAATCCTACCAACGCCAACGCTTCTGTTGTTACAATATTTCAAAGGTTTTGAGGATACCTCAGCGAATTTTATTTACTCCTTGCATAAAGCTTTTTCTCATTATTTTTGTTAAATTCGCGTCAAAATATCGAAAAGTTTACAAAAAAACACCCTATCCTAGCAGTTTCCATCATTTTCAACAAATTAATCAACCACTTTGAAAACATTTTCTCTTTTCAAAACGCGTCCAATTACTCGAACACTTATCCAATACACAAAGTGAAAAAATGATCCCTTTCGAGGAAAAAATTCGCAACGCAGATACAAGTCCAGCCCTCCACGTTGTTTTCCATTTCGCGAAAAATTTTCCTCACAAACGAAAAAAAAA
Source organism: Pseudococcus viburni (assembly GCA_033439095.1). Classification (NCBI taxonomy): domain Eukaryota; kingdom Metazoa; phylum Arthropoda; class Insecta; order Hemiptera; family Pseudococcidae; genus Pseudococcus; species Pseudococcus viburni. Next base: position 185,471 of record JAVBJF010000410.1, on the reverse strand, counting down.
GTAGGTAGAACAAGTGCAAAAAAAATCAAATAAAAGTCAACATCTGTACGGTTTCAACTCGCGAAAAAAATTTACAACTTGTAATTAACGACATTCTTCGCGTACAGAGTGGCTGGAAACACACGCACTAAAAAAACTTTCCATCGTCATAAAAAAATTACCCGGCTAAAATTTAATAGCCACGCTTGAATTCACTCGCATTATAAAAACCCATCGACAGTCTATTACCCGTTATAGACTTTGAAGGCGCGTCTTTCATTTTGCTGTGTTGAAAAGGGGAAAAAATAATGTTTTCCAGATAATTAATTATGGAAACTTTTCACCTTTTTTTCTGGCTTTCGTTTCGCCTACAAAGCATTAATTTAATCCTAGAAAATTTATTCGAATCGTTAATTATTCGCAGATGGTTTTTAGGTATCAATAAAAATGGCGAATTGTTGACGCGTGTAGAAGACGAGATCCTCGGTAATTTTAGTCGCCTTGGTGAAAATTCGCAATTTACATGTTTTAACGTTTTCCTGCGACATTGGCGTTATGAAATTACCCGGTGTAAGTACCCGGGTCGCACTTGAGCCTTTTCACGTGTATATTTCGTCAAGCAACGAGGTGTTAAATTAAGGACACCTTTCGAGACGAATTTCAACAGTTTTTACTCATTATAGGGAGCTAGACCGGGAACGTGTGTTAACGAAAAATATTATATTTACCGTTTCTTAAGTACGGGTTATGAGTACTTTTCGTTTTACGTTGATGGGTTTCATCGAGTCGAGTGCCTAAATATACCAATTACCTTTTCCAAGAGGCGTAATTTTAAACGATTAATAAATATTTACGAAAAACCTAATGGCCATATCTTCTTCAAATTCGTTTATATTTTCATACTTATTACACTTTGTCAGAATCGAATTGAAATACCTTTTATTAAATTTACTTATATAACTTTTGGGTAGAAAAAAAACAATAAAAATAAAAAAAAACTCTGCCTCGATTACGAAATCAAAATATACCGCAAGAAATTCTAAAGAACGCACAGCTCGTATTTTATCCCCGCCAATTCCTCCAGCAGCACAAAAGAAACGTCATTTTTAATTTGTATCGCGACTTGGAAAATTTTCCACATAAAACCACCGGTATCAGCATCATTCGGTTTACCCAAGAGACTCGATGTATGTTATACGTCACATTTACTGCTCTCGAATAATTTACAATTATTCGGGTACTTTATAATTTTTCCTCCAGTGTAGCTCGTCAACTCTGAAATACTTTCTAGGAACGAAACCAAAGGATTTCTAGACACGAGTGAATTTCGCGACTAATCTACCTTTTATTCTTGTTTATTCAGCGCATCCTACGCGGGATGTCGAGCCACTACGTGAAATATTTCTCGTTTCCTGGTTTTCTAGCTTTACCTATTCACTGGCGTGTATCTAAGTATTTGTGTCTCTTACCTATTTTACATACTGTACTGATTTTTGCGAGCTCTAAAGGGAGGAAAAATACCGAACGTAATTTAATCTATGTTCTTGGTTATAATAATAGAAAAAGCGTAGGCTTCCGTGGTCCCATATCCAACGAGCTGAATTATCCTGTTGGCTAAAAGAAAGAAGAATAAGAAACAGAAAATGTAAATTTAACACACTTCGTGATCGCACCTCATCGTCTTTGTCATTTCCAATCCGCAAGAACGAATTTTTCCAGAAAGGGATATTGTGTTTTTTATAGTTTGCATTTTATCCTAGTGTGTTGCGATGGTCTGGATTTATAAAAATGTTATCTTAAAGTGAAGGAAATGTCCTTATCTTAAAATCATATTGTTATTTTTATAACCAAGGATTTGGAGCTTTGTTTTGGTAAGACATTCTATACTTATGTTGAATTTTTTTCTCTATTTTTTGTAATGGGTATCTATTGCAAACATTCTTATTTCAAAAATCAATATTTTTTGTAAAAATTCTATTTCGATTAAAAAAATTTTTTCGAGTATTTACGTAAAAAGTTTGTGAAACTAATTAAGTGCTGATTCCACAATCGAAAATAATACCGGGTGGTGAAGTGAAGAAGTGGACTAACTTCGGTAGAAAGCTGGTACATACCTGTTGATCCCATGCTTTTGCTTGAAAATTCTATTGAGTATCACCTAAACAAATTATCCAATTTGAAAAATGTCAATTTTGGTATAAAAAAATGTCAGTTGCAGTGGTACATACTTGAATATCAATTTTTAGCGAAATATATCAATTTGCAATCAATTTTTATACCTACTTTGAATGTCAATTTCTGGTAAAAGTGATATTTTTTGTCAAAATATCTCTTTGTATCGGTACCTATTCTGTTCTATTTAAGAATTGCCTGGCGTCATTTGATGGTCATGTGAAAAATTATCTATTGGCTGGTTTTGTTCAAGCGCAACCGTGTGTGTTCGGGTAGATAGTGAATTTTTTTAATTTCCTGAAGACGTCAGGCTATTTTTTGATGATTTTTTGAAGAAAGTTGTCGTTTTAGTGAAATTGGCAGTTAGGATGGGAATATCATTTTTCAACGGAAATGTTATTTTTAGTGAAAAATGTTGATTTTGGTAAAAAAATATACATACTTTACCGTCTACATCAATTTGTAGGTAGTAAAAACGCCATTTTTAGTGAAAAAAGGGGTTTGATTTTAAAAAAATTTGAATTTTTATTGAAAAGTCACGGTAAGTGATGATACATTGATACTTTTCTTGGTGAAATTTACAACTGTGTAATAGAAAATGGCAAATTTACCTACTGAAAGTGGTAGTTTTAAGCTTGATTCATAGCTTTTATTTGTTGTGAAAATGCCATTTTTATTGAAAGAAAAATTCAGTTTGTAAAAAAAATATATTTGGGTGAAAAATATTGATTTTTATTAGAAAATGTAAATTTTTAGTAAAAATGTCATTTTCACTTGAAAAATACCTAATCGATTTTTAGTAGAAAATCTCAATTTGTTGTAAAAATGGCATTTTCAGTTGAAAAGTAAAATTGTTATTTTTTAGTAAGTAAAAAAACAGTGATTCTGAGTGAAAAATATCAAATCATTTCTATTGAATGATGTTAATTTTTAGTGGGAAATGTCAATTTCAGTAAAAAATGATAACTTGAGTAAAAATGTCAATTTTTAGTGACAAATTTCTATTTTAGTGAAGATGGCAAGCTTTGGTGAAAATTTCAATTTTTAGTGAAAATGTGAATTATAGTGAAATTGCCAATTATAGTGAAATTATTTTTTAATAAAAAAATAATTTAAATTTTAGTCAAAATCAAAAATTTGAATTTTTCAGTGAAACTGTCGATTTTCAGTGAAAAATTTATATTTTAGTGAAATTGGCAAGCTTTAGTAAAAATGTCCATTTTAATGTAAAAATGTAAATTTTATGGGAAAATACCAATTTTTTAGTAAAAATACCAATTTTCAGTAAAAGTGTCACTTTTTAGTGAAAACTGTCAATTTTTAGTGAAATTAAAAGATGCCAACCTTTTAGTGAAACTTTCAATTTTCAGTGGAAAATTTCTATTTTATTGAAATTGGCAAACTTTAGTGTAAATGTCAATTTTAATGTAAAAAATGTAAATTTTAGTGGAAAATGACAATTTTTAGTGAAAAATGACAATTTTTAGTGCAAAAATGACAATTTTTAGTGAAAAAATGACAATTTTTTTAGTAAAAAATGACAATTTTTAGTGAAAAATGACAATTTTTTAGTAAACAATGACAATTTTTAGTGAAAACCGACTATTTTTTAGTGAAAATACCAATGTTTTAGTGAAAAAATGCCAATTTTTAGTAGAAAATGTTCATTTTAGTAAAAAATGACAATTTTTAGTGAAAATGCCAATTTTTAGTGAAACGTCCCAATTTTTAGTGAAACGTGCCAATTTTTAGTGAAACGTGCCAATTTTTTAGTGAAATATGTCAATTTTTAGTGGAAATTTTAAGTACGTTAATGTCAGTTTTCAGTGAAAATACCAATTTTTAATATGGAAAAAATTCTAACTTTCAGTGAGAAAAAAAATGTCACCCGAATGTAAATTTCAATTTTTATTAAAAAATCGAAATTGTTTCTGAATAATATCGATTTTTAGTGAAAAATAGTCTAGGCATACCTAGTAAATATACAGTTTTTAGTGGAAATAAAACATCAGAAGTTTTCATTTTTGGTAAAAAATATAATTTAAATTAAAATTTCAATTATATACTTACCTACCTATTATTTTCAGTGAAAAATGCTCTAATGAAAACCATTAGGTTTTAGAAATGGCTGTATATTTAGTAGAAGATGTCTATTTTTTAGTGAAAATGATTACTTTCAATGACAAATTTTTATTTTCTTGAGAAGTATTTTTTTTAGCGAAAATAACTGGTACCTATTTCTAATGATATTCACTATTTTAAGGGAAAAATAAAAATAATAATAGTTGAATCACATTGCTTTATTTAGGGTCATGAAAAAGTTATGAATTTTTATCAAATATTCACGGAATTTTCAATACCTAATTTTTCTCTTTTATTTAAGCTTTGAAAAAATTGTTCATCATGTATTTTTACAAAAAGAACAAAAAAGCCATTGAAATTTGAAATACTAATGCAATTGGCATAATATAATGTTATTAAAAAAAATTAATTCCGTCAATAATAAAAACTGCTGGATATTCGTGAAAATTAATGATTTTTTATAAAATTTTACTGATTTTCAACTCATTGTGCAAAAGTAGGTTCCTATTAACGATCACTGGTTATTTTCAGCCAGTATTGCTTGACTTTAAGGACTGGATTGGGAATTGAATTGAAGCAATTTTGACAAATCTGTAAATACCTGTGTAAATAAGTACCTAAAATGTCGATTTCACCCAAATCCAAAATCAATGATGATTTTTTTCATTTTTCATCCAAAAATCTGTTTAAAAAATCAAAATCAGACAGTTAATTTTACGGATATTAATTTTTTCACTCGTTCATTTTCAAAACACATAATGTTTGTGAATGAGACTATTCTTTTTTTTATGTTATTGAAATGCATTTCGTAATTATTTTTTGTTATTCAACCCGTTGATTTCGATTCATTCGTTATTTATTTTTTCCGTTCGTTGGATGGTATTACGAGGATCAGGAAGATACATTTATACACAAACGATGATATAAATATTCATTTTATATCAACGGTACATTCTCCCTCGATGATCGTATTTTAAATATAATTTTCATCCGAACGAAACCCTTATTCGTTTGCGTAGAACATGCTCTAAAAATATTTTGAAACGAATTAAAAAAACTGTTGAAAAATATTATTTTATAGGAAAACATTTTTTTTAACCCTTTGGAACATTATGTACGTAGTTGGATTTCAGGCCGCAATTCAAATTTTACATTTAACATCTATCCGGCTTGTTTGTAATTAACTCTTCTTTGGGGGTTTCCATCGTTACAGTGGTTTGTTTTTCTTCAAAATTGTATCTAAATTCATTTCTCCATTTTTTTCGTTTCTCTCAATTCTTAAATTATTGGAATTTTTCTTTTAAAATGTTGACTAATTTGATCTGGTGAAATTACACTTTACATTAAGGTTCAATTTTTCTATTAAAAAGTCTATTGAGCAATCTTCGGAATATCATTTTCTATGTATGAGGAAGAAAAATATGAAATTCACATGTTCATCCTGTCCCTCTTTCGTTCAAACTTGTTGACAATTTCATATCGTAAAATATCGACATCCAATATATTTCGCCTCCTCACGAAATTCAACATCGGTGCGGGTATAAAATTGAATATCTCGAGAAGCTCGCGTCGTGAAACGATTTCAAGTGACCAGCTTATAAAAACGTGTTTGCGAAAAAGTTTCGGCAGTTTTTCGGTCTACCATTTTGCTGTTTCCTTTTCGATAAAAATATTTCGCAACATATTGAAGCGTGCCACCGCACGAGATGGAACGATGAAAAGAAAAGATAGACGACTTTTACGAGACAGTATAAACGAGCCGAAACAATATATAATACATTAATTTGAGGGTTAACTCGATTCCGTACAGAAACCGTGGGGGAAGATGAAAAACTATTATACTTAAGTTGAAAAAAAAAACATCACTAAAGTTGAATTAATTACCATTTAAATAATTACGAAAGGAAAAACAATCCCGAGAGTATGCCAATGTAAATATTTATGCGACGATGATGAGAGATGAGACGAGCTAACAATGTAACATCGATTCACTCGTAAGTACAACTTTTCTGTATTTAAAAAAAGCAGCAAGAAAAACGGTATTAAACTTGTTTGTACAGTGTACACATGCATCGAAATAACAGTAGCAGAAAAAAAAAGTGCTTTATTAGTTTAATATCTCGTTTGCCGTTCACGTTTTTAAAGACTGGAACTTTCATCTTTTTAAAAAGAAAACTAAAATCCTTTTAACGTAAACGAAATTTTCGAACTTTCATCCGCGCAGCTTAAGATACTCGTGGTCTTGCTTATTTATAAACTAATAAAATATTCAACGTGGTGTTTTCGAAAAATTTATCGAATCTGGGCCCAACGTTCGGGTAACTCGAACGATATGAAATTTATGGTAATTTGGGACCGAATATTGTTCTGATTTTAAACGTTTTTAATGAGGATATATTAAGGGGATACGTAATTTGTATAATTGTTGGGAAGCCTTTCTCTAATTTGGGAGCAGTTAAGTTAGTATCGTGAGGTGTGGTGAGAGCGATATTGGCTTGGTTTTTGTTTTTTGTTTTTTTTTTTCATTCACATAGGTACAGTTTTTTTCAATTTTTTTTACAGAATAACAAAAATGTGGGTTAAAGTTATTTTTTTCTGTACTCTGAACAATGTTCATATTTTTTTTTTCTCATTTTCAATAGTTCAAGAAAATCTCGATTCTATCCTTTTCAAATTGAACCAATTTTTTAATGCATTTTGTACAACTTTTTCATTTTTAAAAAATTTTGATGGAAATTTTTTCAATTTTTTAATCCATTTTGTACAATTTTTACTACATTTCTAAAAAAAAATTGGTGGAAAATTTTTTTAAAAAATCGATGAAAAAAATTCTAAAAAATTGGAATTATTGTTAAAACATTTTAAAACATGGTAAATTGTAAAAATATTGTTGAAAATTGTTGTGAAAACGATAAAATACCTAGTATATTTCACAACAAGGAAGAGAAAAATTATTTTTTCTTCGAGTTTTGAACGATATTTTTCTTTATTGTGGGAGAAAACCGCGAATTTGAGCACTCTAGCGATTCGCGAGAGGGAGTAAAGTAGCGTTTTACTTCCTCTATAATGAAAAAATTATTATTTTGCAATTTTTATACTTAATCTAAGTAGAATTATTTTGATAAAATTTTGTATTTGATAAATTTTCTAGTTGAGCCTGTTTCGCAATATTTTTCACACCATTTCAATAATATTTTGCAATGTGAACAATGTCCATGACATCTTAAGCTATTTGGCAAAATTTCACACATTTTTTAAAGTTATTTTTGCCAAGTTTTACAAAAATGTACCTACATCAATGGATTGGATACCTATTTGATTTTTTTTTTTTTAAGAATTACAATAATTAAACGTGTTTTGGTCAAAAGATATTTTCATGAACCAAAAAGGGTACAAATTTTTTGTATTTTTGAGCTTTAAATATAATTTTAAATTTTAGAGAAAAAAAAACAAATTAAAATACAAAATTTTTTGATGAAAATCTATCATCCAAAAATTTATGTTTTTAAAATAAAAAACAGAGTGTAATTTTTTTTTTGTATCAGCTTTAAAATTTCGTGGATTATTTATTAAATACTTTTTTGGGAGGGGAAGGGAGGGGAAGGGGAAGGGGGTCATAGAACAAATTCATCGAGAAATTGACAAAAAAAACATGGATAATTAGCAAAAAATTTTCTTTGGGAATTTCTGTACGAACCCCATTTTTGACCCATCCCAAATTGATGGGGAAGACATACATTTTTCCTTAATGAAAGAGCATCATTTTTATTTCAAGGTGTTCACTAACGTTGGTCGTTAATTCGTGAATCAATCAGAATTTAATTCTTATGATTTGCAAGCTCAATGGTTGGTCGTCTTAAACTTTTTTTTTTGGAATGTTGAGGAGGAAGGGGAGTTGAAAAAAATGTGAAAAGACTTCAAAAAATGTGTTAAAAATTTGAAGTTTTCGACTTGAGTCTTCCAACTCCTAAATGGAGTTAAACATTTTGAAATTTAAAAAAAATTGATCAAAGTTTTTAGGCACTTTATAATTTTTTGAAAACAATTTCGAAATATTTCCAAAAATAACGATTTTTACTGTATACAAAATCATATAAACATCACCAAAAAGAAACAGAAAAAAAATCCTAAACTTTTTTGGTCCTCCTTTGTATAACAATACATCTACCCCCCCCCCCCCCATGGAATTGAACATTTTCACCGCGTTTTTTTGATATCCCACAAAAAATTCTATTTTTGGCCCTAAATGGTGAAAACTTATTTTATTAAGCCTAAATAGGAGTATTTTCATGAGATTCAAATATTATTAGAAACAAGAATGGAATGAAGGGGAAAGAAGGGTCATACTGAAATAGTGTTCTGAAAAATCATGATAAAATTTAAGAAACCCTCATAAAATTTTATTAAAACTAATGAACACTTTGAAAAAAAATCGAAGACCTCTTTTATGCGTAGCTTAATTATAAATTCTATAACAGTATGAAAACTCTTTCGTAGAATTCCAGATTGGAAAATAAAAAAAATCATCATTAGGTATTTAATAAAAAAAAAAATCCTCTCGAAATGAAATTTAATTTATTTTCAAATACCAAACGGATGTTTTCATATTGAGAAAAAAGCTAAAAAATCAAAGAAAAGAAACGAAAACAGGGATAGAGAGTAAAGAGGAAAAACTGGCATACAACTCGATCACAATCGAATCAAGTGAAAAGTTTTCTCTTTCTTATAATCGGCGATCCTTTTTTCCAATCTTCAATCTTCCATTTTATTGGATAAATTGAAAACGTCATACAAACAAGGCGAGTTGTTTGTGTCCGCAGAATAAATGAAAAATAGAATGTAAGGTCTAGGGCTCCAGCTGCCCATCACTTGCTGAGTGAAATTACGTATTCAACAGTTGACGAAATCCGAGACGAAATAAAATTGCCAACGTATTGGAATATGGCATTAATCGGAATAGATACGGCGGGGGAAGGGGGAAACGGTAGCGGGAGGCTTTTGGCGATGACATTTTTCTGCTTTATTGAAAAACATAAACCGACGATTAAACGGCGTTCAGCGACGAATACAAAAGATAGCTTTGGAACTAGCGACGACGAAAATCAATATTATTTAATTTCGTTGATTGATAATTAAATATCTTTGTCATTCGTATACGAAGATGTCAAAAAATATTGTGTTTATAACATTGTAATTATACGAGAATTTGAACTCGTTAATCATTCAGAATTAGGTAGTTTTTTGGGTCGAGGGGAGAAGGAGGCTATTGTTATAGCGTGTTGGTGTCGGTTCATATTGTCGTGAAAATCATCGCAAGGAGGAGAAATCCTATAGAAGGGAAAATTCTTCAGTTTTTTTTTTGTTGGGCTGTTTTCAAAAAAATAATAAAATTTATCACGAAATTTGGTAAAGTTTATTGCATAGAAAATAAAGTTTATTGCATAGAAAATAAAGTTTGTCAATTTTGCGATAAATATTATTATTTTTTGAATAAATTTTACTAGTTTTGTGAATGGTGCCTTTTTATTATTACGTTTAATAAAATTCATTTTTTATTTTTTTGAGTGAGGTAACGTAAGTCGCGCGTAAGGAAACGCGATAAAATTGTACTCCACAATTTTTCCGAGCTTTTCAGGCTGGGATGATTATTGGGATGAATTTTCATCTCACAAATCATCCTACGATTTTTCCGAATTTTAGAGACTGGAATAATTATAGGTATGAACATTCATCCCAAAAATCATCTCACGTTTATAGTAGTTTTTGAGGCCTGGATGAATTTTGGGATAAATTTTTATTCCATTAATCATCCAACGATTTTTCCGAGCTTTTGAGCCAGGATGAATATTGGGATGAATTTCCATCCCAAAAATCATCTCACAATTTTCCGAGTTTTAGAGGCTGGGACGATTATTGGGATGATTTTTCATCTTGAATCCGACCTGGGATGATTACTGGGTTGATTTTTGGCATCATCCCACGATTTTTCCAAGATTTTGAGGCTGAGGTGATTATTGGGATGAATTTTCATCACGCAAATCATCCTACGATTTTTCCGAATTTTTGAGACTGGAATGATTATTGGTATGAACATTCATCCCAAAAATCATTTCACGCTTTTCCAAGTTTTTGAGGCATGGATGAATTTTGGGATAAATTTTTATTCCAATAATCATCTCACGGTTTTCCCAAGCTTTTGTGCCGGGATGATTATTGGGATGGATTTCCATCCCAAAAATCATCTCACAATTTTCCGAGTTTTAGAGGCTAGGACGATTATTGGTATAAATTTTCATCCCAAAAATCAGCTTCAATTTTCGGAGCTTTTCAACCCAAATCCGACCTGGGATGATTATTGGGTTGATTTTCGGGATCATCCCACGATCTTTCCGAGCTTTTGAGGCTGGGATGATTATTGAGATGAATTTTTGTATGAATTTTCATCCCGAATCCGACCTCGGCTGGGATGATTACTGGGTTGATTTTTGGAATCATCCCACGATTTTTCCGAGCTTCTGAACCTGGGATGATTATTGAAATGAATTTTCATCCCAAAAATCATCTCACGATTTTCTTGAGTTTTAGAAGCTGGGATGATTATTGGTATGAATTTTCATCCCAAATATGATTATTGGGTCGATTTTTAGGATGAATTTGCATCCCAATAATCATCCCACGATTTTCCGAGATTGTGAGGCTTGGATGAATTTTTAAAATTTTCATCCCAAAAATCATCCCATGATTTTTCCGACCTTTTGAGGCTGGGATGATTATTGAGATGAATTTTGGTATGATTTTTCATCCCAAAAATCATCCCATGATTTTTACGACATTTTGAGGTTGGAATGATTATTGGGATGAATTTTTATCTTAAAAAACATCCCATGATTTTTCCGAGCTTTTGAGGCTGGGATGAATTTTCATCCCAAATCTGACCTAGGATGATTATTGGGTTGATTTTTAGGATGAATTTTCATCCCAATAATCATCCCACGATTTTCCCGACCTTTTGAGACTGGAATGATTATTAGGATGAATTTTGGTGCAGAATTTTCATCCCGAATCCGACTTGGGATGATTATTGTGATGAATTTTCATCCCACAAATCAACCCACGATTTTTGGAGCTTTCTAGGCTGGGATGAATTTTCATCTAAAATCTGTCCTGGGATGATTATTGGGTTGATTTTTGGGATTAAAATTAATCCAATAATCGTCCAATTTTTCTGACAAAAAAAAATCAGAAATTGTCAACTTCCCCCTTTTTTTTTGTCAATTTTGGGGTTTCTCATTGAAAATCTACTCAAATCTGAGCCGCATATAATTTCATTCAATTTTATCAAACTTTAGTCACTACGAAAGATTATTCTTAGTTTTTGAACGATTTTGAGCAGCATACTCAAAATCCTCAAATTATATTTTTTGTAAATATTTCTGAATTTTAATGTGATTGTACTTATTCATTGGAAAGAGGATTCAATTCAAATTTTTTCTTTTAAAATATTGAAATTAGTGATTACAGCAATTTTGTTGGAACGCTAATGGAATGATAAATGATACAGCCTGCAGAATGTTTCCTCTTGTATTGCCTTTATTTCTGCACCTCCGTTTCAGTTTCCATAGTTATTGAACTTTTGTCGAGAAAGACTTTTGTTGACATTTTCTTATGTCCAAATTTGATAATTTTCAGGGCTGGTCAAGAAGATGCGCAAGTTTACGGCAGCACATTCGAGGAGAACCGCAAACCCCAACTCATGCTAGTCTACTGCATTCGGAGTCCGTTTCAACGCCACCTATCCGCAAAAGTAACTGGGAGGTTATTGAGCATTTCAAGTCAGATCGAACCATGTCAGTCAATACGTCTCCTTCGTTACTTGGAGTGAGTACCTTTTTGTATTTTTATTTCTAATTTAGGTGCTTATTTGCTCACTTTACATAGATATACTCACCTTCATTCATATTTACCTATTGTCAAAGTCAATGGACTATTGACTACACTTACGAATATAGAAACGAGTTCGTTGCCCTCAACCTGAAATTTTATTCATTTACTTACATAATTTTAAAAACTCGAAAAATATTCGTTCGACAAAAAATTCTCATCGCATCAGCGTCGCTCACATCGATCGTGTTGTTTTTCAAACAAACACGCACAGCCCTTCTTCATCTTTGTTCATCCCTTTAATAAAAATTTACAAGAATTTTTTCCCTTCAAAAAAGACGTGCCTTGTCGAGTCGGAATCATTTTAATAAAATACGGGTTAATTTAGGCATCTCGTTGTATTATTTTTTCAGACACCGAGACCGGAATCGTAATAGACGTTTGTTGTATTTAAAAGGAATTTCAGATTGAATTTTTAAATACCGATTATATCTTCAGATTGCTTTTTTCGCTTCGGGAAGGTATACCGACTCGTGCATTTTGAAAGCAAGCTCGACTTAATAAAAGTTTTTTCCGGGTTCTTGTTGAATTTCTCTTATGATAGTGTTGTAATTTTAATGGTATTCCATAGGGGTTCGACCCGAGGTATTTTATAAATAGAAAATAACACGAATTGCTTTAAAGACGCTGGTTGGAAATGTTAAGCTTGCCATCTCCGTACGTATTACGTAGGTAGGTTTAGGTATATCTTGAACATTCTTCATTTTCATTTTAGTTTCTCTTCTCGTTTCAAATCGATTACCTGACTGTGGTTTGCGTTTCGTTAACGTGTTGTTGTCTTACAAGATCCCACATTTGTGTTTAATTTGAGAATCTATGATGAAGGAGGGGGGATTACAGGGGTTGAAAAATACCAGTTGTTAATCAGACGTTGAACCGGAAGGATGTGGGAAAATTTATTCAAGTGGTGTTATTTTTGGAAAGATTTTTTCGATCTTATCTGGATAGAGTTATATTGACGTATTTCTTCAGTAAATGAAGATTATCGAAATGAATTCAATATTTTGTTATGCTCTTGAAAAATTTATTTAAAAAATTAATCGAAAATTGGTTTAAAATAATTACAAGTATTAAAACTGTGTCAAAACTGCTTGAAGTCTTTCAAAAATTGATGAGTTTTCAGGAAAAGTTTGAATTGACGCAAAATACAAAAAAGTCATTAAAATTCTTAAAAGTTACACGAAAATGGCATAGAATGATGGAAAAATTACATAAAATATCGAACAAAGATTTATGTATAATTATAATGAAATTTGGTGAAAAATTATTCAATATGGGCAAAAATTTATTAAAGGAATAAAACATTGACTTTCAACTCTTATTTCTTTACCAGTAGTTTTTCTCATACCTATCTAAGGTTTTTACCCTAAAAGAAAAAATTCGTTGATTTTTGAAATTCATTTTTGACACCCCTCCCAATCCATTTTTTGTGGGATTATTTCAATCCCAAAACCGAAAAATTGATCCTCTGGGATAAGATAGAAAGCCGAAATTGAATTTATAACCGATTCTAATGAGGAATTTTACCCAGAATTCGATATGGTTAGTTACGAGGGTCATATCATGCCCACTCTCTCAATTAAAAATCAGTAAAAATTATCGGAAATCACTGAGAAACAGTCAGAATTTCAGCACAGGAGAAAATCAGTGAACTTTTTTTACTGAAAAGAAATCAGTGAGAAAAATCACTGAAAAATCAGTAAAAATTCACTGAAAAGTCAGTCAAATTTATGAAATTTGGTGAAAATCAGTGAAAATTGTTGAAAAATCAGCGAAAATTCGCTGATTTTTCCTGTGCTGCAATTCGGACTATTTTCAGTGATTTTTCACTGATTCAGAATAAGAGAGCATGTCCAACTCCAAAAAATAAAAATTTGATTGTGTTTTGAAATTTGTTTTCGATTTCGAGGAGAGAGGAGAAGGGGGGCGTATACTATTTTGTGAACTTTTCTTTTAGTACTGGCGATTCATCGCTGAATTAGCACAAATACCTAGTGATTTTGCTTGCAATTTGCAAAATTCCTAATATTTCTGAATTTTTGAAAAAATTGAGTAAATTCTTTTGCAACTTCGATACTTTTTTCTCTTCTTACTTTTTTTAAGAACATTATTATTGATAAAATAGGCAGGATAAATTTTTTCTGCTTCGTAATATTCCGTCGCATTGAATGGATGGGGAGTAGAGGTACCGCGGGGCAAGACGACGCAGGGGGGCAAGAGTCCGATCTTTGATATCTCGGATTTTGATAATGTAGGGTTGGTGGAGTTTTTATTTTTTTGAAGTATACCTTGCACTGACAAAACCTTGAAAAAATCATCCGAATTGGTCCAGTAGTTTTTAATCTGTGAGCTATTGAAAATTTTTCATCCGAAAAATTGTAATTTTTGCTCCACATTTTTTTTGATGTTGGGATGGTAAAAAATTGTGAATCTGAGGAGTATATAGCATTTTGAGGAAGATGGTGAGGTAAGCTATCGGAATATATATAAGAAATCTTTTCTATGTATTAAATTATTTGAGAAAAAACAATTTTTAGAAAAAAACTGGGGGTGGGGGCAAGTGTACTACACCTTTTAAACTGTAAAAAAACTTCTTGTTATAATATATTTTCTTTGCCAAAGTAAAGCTTTGATCAATTTTTTGGCATAAAAACTTAAAAACGAAATAAAATTAGATGATCAGTAACATAAAATGTTATGGTAGTACTCTTGCCCCACACTTTAGGTATCAAATTTAACATTAAGTTAAATGGCAGTACTCTTGCCCCACACTTAGTACTCTTGCCCCCTCCTATGGGGCAAGAGTACTAATCAATGTCTCTTTGGGAAAATTGATTTTTAATTACCTTTTTATGATCAAATATTTTTTTTCTTGTTGAATTAATGAAGACAAAGGATCAGAGTAGTGCTTAAAACAAAAACCTCCCCGAAAAGTTGAAAATTCGATTTTTGACAGATTTTTAAACTTTTAGTGCGTCGTCTTGCCCCGCGGTACTCTAGGTTTATATAATTTTTCTGAAAACAAGGTGTCTATTAGATCTGAAAAATGAAAATTCTTGTTATTTTTTGAAGTTTATCTGGTCATTTTCACACAATTTATCTTGCTTAAAATTTTTCCAAAAAATCCTTCTTATCCATTGATTAGAAAATTAGTCCGCTAAAAAATAGGCAGAAACGCAGGATAAATAAAAAAATGAAAATTTTGTTCCCGATTGTATCGTGTCTCTAAGGGTTCCAAAAAGTGCTCCAACCCGAAATAATTTTTCACATATTTTTGTAATATTTCATTGAATTTTTTTGAAAGATGATGCCTTTATATATTTTTCAACAATTTCTATCAAAATGTGACAATTCTTTGCGACTTTCCAAACTATCGTGAAAAATAGTCGCTACTTCTTACATTTTGTACAATTTTTGCGATACTTCAAAAGTTTTTTTGAAAATGGGTTATCTGTTACGATTGTTTTTTACGAATTAATTTTTATAAAAATTCAACTCCATCTTTTCTTTTCCATCTTCGTTTTCAAAATGAATGATATTTCGAATTTTAGGTCATTTCTACAATTCAAACTACTCAGGGGAAAAGTTCAAGATTTCACGATCTTTCCTTCCACTTTCTAAATTTAAATCAGTCAAAATTGACTGATTTAAATAGACAGAATTGAGTCACTATTGCAATCAGTCAATTAATTTTTACTGATTCAATAATGAAAATTCACTGATTGAATCGGAAATTTTTCACTGATTGGCAGTAAAATGTCACTGATTAACAGGGGATTTGACTGATTATCAGTGACTTAATTTTGTCTATTTCATCAGTTAATTTTGGCATTTTTGACTGATTCAAATTTAGAGAGCAGGGTCAGACTCGAGAGCAACATAAACAGATTTTCCTTCTCCCCTTTCCCTTTCCCGTAATGATGATAAATTGAATTTTTCTCTTCTTTAATTCAAATTTTGATGCATTTTTTTTGAAATTTTTTTATATTTTCTTTTTAGGATTGAAGAAATGAGAAATTAGTTTTTTTTTAAGTCAAAAAAATCAGAAAAAATTCTATTTTAGTTGAAAACTTTTGATTTTTTGGTCCTTTTAGAAGCCAAAAGTACGTTCGTCCCTGCTCTTTGCTACCTTAACCTCAAATTTGTATACCTCTTGCCTCTTGAAGTCACCTTTATTCCCTCTAAAACTCCATTTTCCCTTTCTATAACTGAGTAGAACGTATTTTCAGATTAAAGTATACAATTTTAAAGTTACAACGTCGAATAAGATATTAGCTAAAAATCCATTAGACACCACCTTGGTCTATCGTTTAAATTTTCGCATAAAACAAACGCCCTCTCACTGTAAAAATAAAAGACAAGCTTTCTTCGACCAATAGAGATACGTACAAAAACAATTTCCCAACTTTTTTTCCCAAACACTCGTTGACTTATTTAATGGATTAAAAAGCGAAACCTGTCGCGCAACTCGTTGCATTAATTTTTATTAGTATTTTAATTGACTTTATCTAAAATGATGCTGTTAGCCGGGTAACTACTTAATGATGATTTTTATTTAGTAGAGAGTTTTAAATTTCGTTATTCTATTAAACTGACGGGGAGGTTTTTTTAACTGTAGCGTTTTACCCTCTCGCGTCGAGGCGTCGACTGTAAAGTTTTTTTTTAAACCTGAAATTGTAACATTCGAAGAAAAAGTTTTCGCGCCGCCGTGTTTATTCTACGCGAAGAGATGTTTCGACGAATAAAAAGTTTCCAACTGGATGGAAAAAATTAAGAGTTTTTTTTCTCTTTCTTGGTGAAAAAAAAGACGAGAATCGTTATTGATAATAAGTATTGTGATTTACAATTGGTTAAATTAATTTTCTCGCCCTACTTGGCAAATGTAATTTAAAAAGGGGAAACGTAGATAGATAATTCGGTAATGGTAAATTTTCGTTCGTATTTTTTTCACTGAGCAAGATGCCACCTCCATTTACGGCTCATTTGTATAAATTTGTCGTGTTCGGAGCGGACAGGGCGAGTACGCGTGTGAAAAATGGTCGTAATAAAGGATTTTTATTAAGATTAATCTCTAATTCGGTGTAATTGGATTTTAACGCAGAGCGGCGCCGTTAGTATTCAAGAAATCGCCGAAGAAGATGGTACCGGATGCGTGGAAAATGGCGCTCAACCGACTCAAGAAACGGTGCTCATATCGAGAGATAACAAAAAACCCGAAACTATTACCTTGGACAGGTATAATAATCGCGGATGGGGTAGAAGATTACAGAAAAGATTATGCTCGTCGCATCGATTTAAAAATCTACAGGTACGTGAGCGTTGAATTCGACTTCGCCGAGGTTAAAAATAGAAGGATATAAAAATTGCTCGAAAATAAGTCGGCCATGTGGTTCTTCTATGTGGATTAAAAAACACGTATAAAAATTGATAGCTGCGTGGCGACCGCGAAAGTGTACACGAAATTGGAATATTTTTCGACGCAGTTATAATTGAATTTCAGGGTGAAGAAAAATAAATAAGAGGAGGACACTGGTGGTTTTTTGAATAGCGATATTGGGCTGTTTATTGATTTTTCGAGGCTATTTGCGGCAAGTTTTTAAATACAGGCGAGCCCAGAGTGGCTCAGAAATGCGGATATTCGCCGAATTCAAGGTTGATGGGATTTTTTACGAATCTAGTTATCGAATGTTGATATTGCAAGCGAATGTTATTACAAAGGATTGCAAAAAAAATTCGATTCGTGGGATTTTTCCGAGCTCGTTTACCATTAAACCCCACTTAATCCGCGATAACGTGATAGTACGGTTGAAAGTGGACGTCATCGTATCCCCCTCCATTCGATTAGACACGACGAATTTATAGAATTTTGGCAATTTTTTCGCCCTCTTTTTAGCATTCGGGCTGATATCTGCTTTTTCAGTATTTTTCAATTTATTTTCGAGCCTTATTCAAATTAAAGTCTTAAAAGAGGTATTTTTCAGCTCGCTTACTTCATGGAACGTATAATTTTTCTTAAGCTTTCTATTTCGGTTATTTTAATGAAAATTTTTAATTGAAAAACGAGCTCGAGCTTGAATTTCGACCAGGTAGAATAGGTAGCGTAGAGATAAGACCTATTTGCTCATTGTGAGTTTTCTCGTTTTACGTTGTTGCAGGTGGAGATGCTGTACCAAAGGTATTTTTTAAGAACGAATCAAAATCATATGACCCATTTATTATGGTTATTACTTATTTTATGTCTAATTTTGGGAGCTTTACAATTAACAACGAAAGGCACCAACGCTTGCGGTTTCATTTTATTAGCTAGCTCGGTTATATATGCGGGTAAGTGATTCTCGTTATAAGTATCTTAGTGTATGTGTTGGTGTGTTAAGTTAGGTAGAATTAGTCGTGATAATTTACGTTGGTCGGTGTGTACGGAAGAGGAAGGGAAGCCCTTTGAAATTGTGTGGGTACTGAGATTTTTGCGTTGGTGGTGATTCGTTGGTGGCTTTTACAAAGCACGACGATTTACCCAGTTTTGAATTATAAAGTTGGGAAAATTCGCGATTGGTGGTATGTGGGATTAATCCAAGGTCTCAGCTTGATATAATATCAGGAAAATCTTGAATTGTCGGAAAAGAAAATTGACTGCAGCTGCAGTTTTAAAAACTTTGAGAACATGTTTTTCGATTCAGTTTAAGAGATGCAAGTTCGGATAGAGATTTCCATTCGATTGGAAGGAACTCGTGTTTTCAATAAATTGAAAATTTTCTAGGGAATTTTTTTTCAGATTTTAACTCATCGACAAATCTTTTTTTTTTGACGGATTGAGTTGAAAATTATCCCATTTTCTTTAAGTTGAATCTTGGAATGGGAGGGAATATAATATTAATCAAACATTCTTGAATAAAACATTGCAAGAATTTTGGCTGTTTAAAAATCGTAGCAGATAGATAAGACCAAAAAGCGAAATTTTTTCCTGTGCTTAAATTTATCTTACTTAATTGTTCAATTTCAAATGGAATTTTTTTCCAAAAAAGAGGCATTAATATCAAAAAGTTTGCTATGAAAACCTTTAAAACAGAGATTTCAGCGCCTGGTACTTTGTATTGGTGTTAACAGCTCTAATTCAGGAAACAGTATGGAAAGAGAATGATTTGAAAATGATTAGAGAGGTAACTTGATTTGTAGAGGAAAGGAAAAATTGATTTCGAAAAATTCAACTTTTCCTCTTCTTCTTGTTCCTCCCTCCATAAACTCAAACTTCTTTAAGAAATCTGCAAATTTCCATTTTGGAAATTGAAAAGGTTGGGTACAGATTTTCAAAACAAAAATCGGAAATGATGAAATTTGGACATAAGTATAGTTTTGAGAGAGTAAAATTTCTGGGAATGATATTTTTAAAAAAATCTATTGGATTACATTTGATTGTAAATTAGCAAAAATTTTTAATTCAGTTATTTTCCTAAAATGTAAAATTTCTGAAATTAAGCAAATTGTGTAAAATAATTGAATTCAAATTTTAAGATTTGTTGTTTTAAAAAATCTTAAAAGTTGCAATTTTTGCTTTCTAAAATTGATGAAAAAATTCATTGCAAAACAGAAAACAATTATTCGTTTTCCTTCCTAAAAAAGCAACAATGTCAAATTTTTCATTTCTTGACACAGTTTTCCTTCGATTTCAACAACAACAAGATGCTATAGAAAGAGGGTGTTCCAAAACCCTCGTCGCCAAAATTTCAACTGGTCTGACTGATTTTTTGATCTTGGCAGACTTTTGAGTTCAAAATTCACGTTTTTAAGCGAAATTTACCTTCTTAATTTTTAAAATTGATAAGAGATTAGTTGGATAGTTGGGTACTTAATATTGACCTCCTAACATCAAATTTCAGCATTTCCAACTTTTCTGTAGCCTGCAGCGAGATTTCGATTTTTTCCAGTATTTCTGGATTTCTCCAAAAGACTTGAAAATCAACTTCTGCAGCTGAAAATCAAGTTCTAGTTTTCTTTCGAGCAGTTGAATAAGAAAATACTCGTTTTTTGCGATTTTAAAGTTCCTGCAAATGCCACCGTTTTTTTACCACTATTTAAATTTTCAATGGCCAAATTGAAAGTTGGTAAAAAAACCTACTTCGAGGTAGGTACCTCTACCTATCTGAAAATTGCGACAGAATTTGATTTTCTGGCTAATAAAATGAAAGGAAAGAGGAGGGAAATTTGATTATTAGAAACCCAAGTTGATTTTCACGTCTTTTTTCGGAAATTCCAAAATATTGGAGGTAATCAAAATCAGGCTGGGGGCTCCAAAATGGCTAAGAATTGTGAAATTTGGCTTTAGGAAATCAATATCATGTAGACACCTAATTTTTTATTAATTTTACTAAAAAAAGTTTTTTTTTGGGGGGGAGGGGTCACAATTTTATGATAGGCATTTGAATTTTTGAAAATTCATCAAAAATCAGAAAATCAGCTGATGTTTTTTGGTGAGAGGTTGATGGTGTATTTTCTGCATTCTTTGTTGAATCTTGGATAGTTCAAAATTAGGTGGTTGATATCAAATTCATTTTGTGAGGAGAACGGGTATATCTCTGGTTTTGGTAATCGCAGATTAGAGGTCAAGAGGGTTTGGTAATCGCAGATTAGAGGTCAAGAGGGTCGAATTATATGAAAATGTCACCAAACTTACCCCGACCCTTTTTTGTGGAAAAATCGGGGTTAACCCTCTCCCAAAACTCCCCCACGCTCACCCCATAAGTGAAATTTTTCATGACTTTACTTCTTAAAAATTTCCTTATGGGTCACACACTAATACCTATAAAAACAACGTTTCAACTCGAATTCAAAAAGTGTAGTATGCCTAAGCTAACCGCAGGAACTACATTGGACTACTGCAATGGTGTGAGCATAAATTCGCTCAAAACATTATAGTCGTAAGAAATTAATGAATAAAGGTCGAAATGGGACACGTCGAGTAAATAATAATATTTTTAACAGGAAACTATAAGAAATGAAAAATTGATGTAAAATAATTATTTTAAGCAACAAAAATTATGAATTACGCCAGTTTTTTTGAATGTTTAACTACTTTCCACCACTTGAAAAAATCTGAAAAAATTATCAGGAGTGTGAAATACATTGGGAAATTTTAATTTGAAAAATTTTTTGAGACAGCACCAAAGCTGTGCTCCCCAGGGCGATGGGAAATTTTTCAAAGTCAAATTCAAGGTCATTAAAGTGGTCGAAAAAATCTGAAAAAATTTCAGAGCATTCTCCTCTAGTACCTCTACCTACCTATGTGCCAAGTTTGAAAAAAATCGGTTGAAAACTCGCGAAGAGAGAATTTTTAGAAGTTTTTAGCTTGAAAATCGCGTATTTTGAGCCCCCAGCCCCCCAGGGGTGTCATAAAAATTCGCTTATGCGCTTTAAAATCATTTTCTACCAAGCAACTCGAATGGTACAAGAATTTTTACAAAGTTCGACTTGATGCCAAATGACCCTGCTATTGCACCAGAGCCTTTTCATGCACTTACTATGTGCTTGTCTTAAATCAAATTTTAGACTTCTTGCGCTCTCACCTCATGGAGTGGTTCATTTTTTTCTTTAAAAATGAAATTCATAAAATTTTTGCCTCCTGCATCAGTTAGGAGCTATGCGCTAGGCCCTCCTTTTTTATGTGAGGGGGGATATTTCAAAATTTTAAAATATTCTTTAAAAACCTAAAAATATGACTCAATTTTGGTTTTTAAGGATGAACTTTGGAGCCAAGAAGGCGAGGAGTCATCCTAAAAGAGTTCAGAGTCCTCAAATTGGGTAAAAATGGCTGAAATGTATTATTTGAGATCCCCTGACCTAATTTCTTTGATTTTTTGGCGAGGAGGGGAAAATCATTCGAATAAAACAGTCGAACTGTTTAAAAACAGTTGATCTGCACTTCTCCAAGCTTGAACTAAATTGAAAGCTTTTAGAACTTGTCACTTTTTACCAGCTTTAAGCCTTTAAAAAAATGCCATCATTTTGTCAGTCTTCTCCACTTATTCGTGTCGATACTTACTTCAATATGTGAGTCTGGATGCTGAAACTACCTTTAGGGGTCAAAAAGTGGTTTTCGAGTTGACACTGATTTTGGGCCTTTCAGAAGGAGTAGAATCAAGCGAGAATCTCAACTCAAAAACCAATGTTTTACCCCTATAGGAGTGGTTCTAACATCATGCTCAGATATTTAACTCAGTTTCTTTCATCTGAAATCTCTTATTTATTTTTAAACCAAAATCATTAACGTGTGGAAATTGGAAAAACAAAAGCACAATGTTTTGCTGTTTCACAACGATGTACCTATACAAGTACATCACGTGATAAACTTCGACTGCGCATTATGAAATGAATTACGAATAAGTAACGTTACGAATTTATAGAAGCTAAATATGCACAATAACAGAAGATTACAAGTACATACTTATGAAGTAAAATCATACGCTTATTCGAATCATTACGTATACATGAAAACTTGGCAGTATTAGGTAATAAGTTTATTGCGCTGGAAGGCGATGTATAGGGTAAGAGAGTCGAAGAAAATACCTAGACACAGAGACGAACAGTATAAAATAGCGCAGCAGAAGTGAAAATTAAAAGCTGATTACACGCTATCAAGCTTTTAGAGATGAAATTTTATTAAAATTTCAATTTTGCGCTTTGGTTGACAAAGAACACTCGTCTACGAATTTTCTTATACATAATACGTATACAGTCAAATATATGACCGAAGAAAAACGCCCTCGTCGCTTCCTCGCGGCTCGTACGTGAAATAATATACTTAGGTACCTGCCGTATGCGACAGCAACACTGGCAATTCCTTACGGAGCCTACGAACCGTGCATACCAACGTAAATTGTATAATAGTCCAGGCATTTTAGGAGTTGACCCCCCAAAAATTAGAGCCTGATTTTTTTTTCGCGTTTTACATTCGTAATGGTCCACTACACAACATACTAAAATGGACACCCCCACAACCCTCCGCTACCCTCAGGGGAGGGGTGAACGTCCGCTGAAAACCGGGTTTTCGTGAATATCTCCTCAAATAAGCCTCAAAATTGAAAAGTAGTTATGAACAATCTTGTTCTACGCGTAATTTCCTATCGGAAGGGTTTTTTTCTTTTTCAAAAACACTCACTTCCTTGACCAAAAATTGAGGGTAAAAATCACCTATTTTTCAACAATTTACAGCATTTTTGGAAAAAATCGAAACTTTTGAAAATATCTCCTCAAAAAAGCCTCAAAATGGAAAAATGGTTATGAACAATTATGTTCTACGTGTAATTTCCTATCAGACAGGTTCGTTTTTTTTCGAAAACATCCACTTCTTTGCCAAAAAATTAAGGATGGAAAACGGTTATTTTTCCAATATTCACTGTATTTTTGGAAATGATGGAAATACGAAGCTGAAAATATCGTTTTTGAATCCTTACGGCACAAAGAAATGTTCGTATCACCAATAATCAGCATAACATCGCGTTTATAGTACTTTTTCTTTCCACAACTTCGATTTTTTAAATGCAGTATTCAATTTCAATAACCTCCTTTATAATTAATGGTAGGGGTTGAAATTTTTGCGGTGACTTTTTTTTGAAATACCCTACCACCATGTATTAAAAAAATACTCATTTTGGGTACTTTTAGCTTCGTATTTCCATAATTTCCAAAAATACTGCGAATATCGGAAAAATAGGTGTTTTTCACCCTTAATTTTTGGACAAAGAAACGGGTGTTTTCGAAAAAAAACGAACATGTCTGATAGGAAACTACACGTAGAACATGATTGTTCATAACCATTTTTCCATTTTGAGGCTTTTTTGAGGAGATATTTTCAAAAGTTTCGATTTTTTCCAAAAATGCTGTAAATTGTTGAAAAATAGGTGATTTTTACCCTTGATTTTTGGTCAAGGAAGTGAGTGTTTTTGAAAAAGAAAAAAACCCTTCCGATAGGAAATTACGCGTAGAACAATATTGTTCATAACTACTTTTCAATTTTGAGGCTTATTTGAGGAGATATTCACGAAAAACCGGTTTTCAGCGGACGTTCACCCCTCCCCTGTGGGTAGCGGAGGGTTGTGGGGGTGTCCATTTTAGTATGTTGTGTAGTGGACCATTACGAACGTAAAACGAGAAAAAAAAATCAGGCTTTAATTTTTGGGTGGTTTGGTACATTTTTTCTCTTATTTGCCTGGACTATAAGTTTAAAACATGAAAAGAAATTAAGTCTAGCTTGGCTAATTTATTTAGCGCTGAAGTAACAAACGGCGCGGCGGGTAAAATGTATTAAGCAATTTTAAATTTTACTCTATTTCGTTTTTTGTTTTTTTTGCAGTATTAGTAGGCGTACTGATACGACCGGCGCAAAATGAGATGTATTTGTTATGGGTATCGTATGCGATATTGTTAACCTTTCTGTTACTGGAGCTTTTGCTGAGCTACTGGAACGATACGCGTTTGGTTATGGCGCCAGCTATGCTGTTCACATACATCACGTACAGTCTGTTACCGGTTAGATTGCAACAGGCTGTTACAGCCGGTATCATATTATCGGCTACGCAACTTTTGACAGCTTTCTTTTTGGATGAGACGTTGACGATGGAGTCTGAATCGGTAAGATGATTTTTGTTTTTTTAAATATGACGAGTATTTTGCTAAGAGGTCTTGAAATAAGGAGGAAAATTATTTTAAAGGTAAAAATCACTAATATCTTTGAATCTAGTCAAAATATAATCATTCATTTTCAAGTACATATGTGTCATGCTCTACGGAAACCTACCTCTGGGTCAAAAAATGAATTTTTGTTTTATTGTCGATTCTGATACAAAATTTCACGCTCTTTCGAATGGCGCAAACCCCAAATTCTGATTTCGCTCTCTCTCCTCACAACTCGTGTTTAAAAATTGAAAAAAAAATCAAAAAATGGCCAAGAAATTCAAAAAAAGTTGAAAAATTTAATTCTGACATAAAAATGCATAAAAAGATATAAAATACAAAAAAAACTAAAAATAGCTCATTTTACAAAAATTTGGCTTAAAATTCATTTTTTATTGCAATTTTTTTGCGTTTTTTTTGCTTTTTTGCCGTTCAAAGCATCCTTTGTAATCGTTCTTCAATTAATCAATTATTTACGAAATTAATTAATCTGATAAAAAATGAAACAACTCTTGTCATTGCGCAACGAAAAATTTGCTAGAACGTTTTTTCAGCTTAGAAAAAGTGCTCAGAGTGGCAACACTGATGCATGGTGAAAATTGTCCAAATCACCAAAATGTCGAAAATGACCACCAGAAATAATGTAGTGAAAGAATAGTTGCCTATCGACCCTTAAAACGCGGCAAAACGAAGTGCAATCTTCAAATGCGTTTTCTCGAAAAGTTGATTTTGTCCCAGAGGTAGGTTTCCGTAGAGCATGACACATATTATGTACATTTGCATGCTTGTGTCAGAAAAATATATTTTGAGGAGAAAAATCGACGTTTTTATGAAAATAATTTCAAAATTGACTATTTCTAAATTTTTTAAAATGGAATTTCCCTATTTCTTTCAAAATTATCAAATCATTTCTAACATTTTAAATTTTGTTTTCTCCACGCGGGGGGGATATAAATATTCGATATCTGCCATTGCGGGGCCGTGGCATTGTTTATACGTTGTAATAATTGATAACCTCGAAAATAAAGTTTTTTTAATCACAATAAAAGATCATTCAATAACACAGGTTGACATTTTTAAATTTTTGAAATGCTGTTTGAGGTTTGATGGGCGATTTTTATAGTATTTTTCGCGCTGATCGCGAAAAAATCAGTGAAAAAATTCCATCACCCAAGGATTTTTCACGATTTGAATTTTTCGTTCAGCGGTTTTTCTCTTTTTTTTGATAACTTTTGGCACCTGAAGTCGATTTTCTGAGAAAAGGAAGGGTTCTACAAAAAAAATGAATAGAACATAAATTGTAGAGTGTCAAATTTCCTATCCGTAAAGTCCAATTAGGTTTTTCTTAGGTGGCATAGCTTTCGAAATATTTTAGCTCAAAGTTTAGAATTCAATTTTTTTCTAAATTGAAAATATCTCAAAAACTAAGCCTCTTGAGAATGTAGGAAATTTGACGCTCTACAATTTATATTCCATTTATTTTTTTCGTAGAACCCTTTCTTTCCCCAGAAAATCGACTTTAAGGGTCAAAAATTACATCAAAAAGTGTAAAACAAATTTTCAACAATAGGGTTGGTGCCAAAAATTTAGATTTGGCTGAAATTGAAATATGTTATAGAATATACAATTTTAAAGTCAACAAAACAAACCGCACTGAAATCGGTTGAGTAGAACTTGAGAAAAAAAATTTTAAAGTTCCGATTTTTGAACTCGTTCGAAAAACGACCGCCTCAACGAAAATATGCCCTGTGACGTCAGTTCCTCGTATTGGCGTCGCGAACATAACGGATTTCAACGCGCAATTTCAATTTTTCGTTGATTTCGAAGTTGACTTTATCGATTTTGCTGATTTTTTTTTTTACAAGTTTTTTTCCATGATGTGGTAAAGTAAATTATCAATCATTTCTTCTAATTTTCCCCACTCAAATTTAATTATTTCAAGTTTCTCAACTCAAATTTTTTTCTTATAATTTTCTCAACTCGAATTTTTTTCTTCAAATTTTTGCAACCCAATTTTTTTCCTATAATTTCCTCAACTCAAATTTTTTCAGACGTAATTTTCGAAACTTGAATTTTTTCTTTCCATTTTCTCAACTCGAATTTTTTTCTTATCATTTTTTCAACTCAAACTTTTTAAACTTAAATTTTTTCTTCCAATTTTCTCAACTCAAATTCGTTTCTTTCAATATTCTTAACTCAAATTTTTTTCTTATAACTTTCTCAGATCAAATTTTTTCAGACGTAATTTTCAAAACTTAGATTTTTTCTTCCAATTTTCTCAACTCAACTTTTTTTCTTTCAATTTTCCGAGCACAAATTTGTTTTTTTTTTCAATTTTCTCAACTCGAATTTTTTTCTTAATAATTTTCTCAGATCAAATTTATTCAGACGTAATTTTCTCAACTCAAATTTTTTCGAACATAATTTCATCAACTTAAATTTTTTCAGAAGTAATTTTCTCAACTCAGAATTTTTCTTTCAATTCAAATCATTTTTTTTCAATCTTCTCAACTTATTTTTTTCCAATTTCATCAACTCAAATTTTTTCAAACGTAATTTTCTCAACTCGGATTTTTTTCTTAATAATTTTCTCAAATTAAATTTGTTCAGACATAATTTTCTCAACTCAAATTTTTTTCAAAAGTAATTTTCTCAACTCAGATTTTTTCTTTCAATTTTCTCAAATCATTTTTTCCAATTTTATCAACTATTTATACGTCCTTATTCCTTGATAAAATAAATTATCAAGTACGCATTGAAAAATCAACGAAAAAAGTACGATTAATCATTAAGTTATCGAAAAATCGCAATATAATTTACGCGACGCGACGCGCCGGCTGTTTCGTTCCCGTTTGAATCCGAGGAACTGACGTCACAACAACGTAACCCTCGTAGCAGTCGTAGCGATTCTTTTTCGCGACCCGCTTAATCTGCGGAATTCAATGGTCAATTTCTTTGATCCTAATGGACCAATTTGGATGCGGTTTGTTCCGTTGAAGTTATAATCGCGTATTTTATAACATATATTAATTTCAGCCAAATCTAAATTTTTGGCACCAACCCTATTATGAAAAATTCTGACGTCCTGGAATTTTTTCACTATTTTTTTCGTGATCAGCGTGAAAAATACTATGAAAATCACTCATCAAACCTCAAACAGCACTTTCCATGTCAACCGATGTAATTGATTTTGAAAATCGGAATTTAAGATTCATCGTCAGTTGAGATGATGTCAACTTTTTTTTGATCAGCCAACTTTTCCATAAATTTCCATAAAATTCAAACGAGTTGAATTTCCATTATTCGTCGTCAAAATTCATTCGAGATGCAGTGAAAATAGAAGCTATGTATTTTTAAAAATAAAAAAAAAACATTAAAATGATTATTGTTTGTTTTTTATGGCCGAAATGTTTCATTCTTCTCTTTCCTCCAACATGAAGATTATCTGTGTTTGAAAACGACTATGATTTGTCACAAATTTTAGTCTCTAAATAAATATTCTTGGTCTCCAACGTTCAAAAATCATTCGAAAAATTCAAAATATTATCGGAGAATCGAAATATTCCTTATCTCAGAGAAAAGTGAAAAAATAGACTTCTAAATATTGTTTCGATTGACTTTTTGGTCTGGAAATGGCTCATGGAATTTTTAATGAGCAATTTGACATTCCCATCGTGACGTAAAAACGTTTTGAAGAGCAATTTGTGAGATTTAAATCATAGCGGGTTCTGCGCCAGGAGTTTCATCAGTAGCGAAAAGTCGAATAGAAATGATCTTCAAATTCTGTATTTTTTTAATATGATGTATATTTTGAGTTGAAACCCTATCATCCAAATTTTTAAAGATTAGGGACCCCTGGTAATACAGTCATGGGTTCTTAAACTTGGCCCAGTTTCAAATTTTTTATCCCACAATTGCGTTTCTTCAGATGAAAATTCCTAAAAAAATTGAGGGTTGATTTATGATTCGTTGCAGATCTATTTGAAATTTGATTGCAATTTTGATTCGATTTTTTTGTTTTTGGTCCCATCAGAGAGTTGAAAGTAAACACATGGCTGTTTTAATTGTAGTTTCACGCGTTGATGCTTACGAGAAAATTTTTCTCAGTATTCTTGTTAAAAGCAACATTTTCATCAAAATTATCAATTATTTTAAAATTATCAGTTTTTGTGGAAAACTGATATCAATTTTCGTTATAATATTGTTAATTTTTGTATGAATTATCAATAATTTCTAAAAAATTTGCATCAATTTTTCTGAAAATTGTCAATTTTTGAGAAATCTGGTACCAATTATTCAAATTAATCAATTTTTATATGCTAAATTTTTCATTTTTTAAAACTTTTCAATGTTTTTATGAATCATCAATTTTTTTTAAATCATAAACTTTTTTGGAAATCATCATTTTTGAAAAAAATTATCAACTTTTAATGGGAAAACTTTTTTTTCGAAGAATTATTATCAATTGTTGTAAAGAATATCAATTTTTGTGATAAAAAATTTGTTTCTGTGGAAAATATCATTTTGGAAATCAAAAAATTGAAAATCAATCATAAAAAATTCGCACTATCGAAAAATATGTTGATTTCTTGCTCAACTCTAATTTTCAAAGAGGTTTTCTAGCAGATTCGACCTTCCTAGACTGTTACAATTACTTTTAGTTACGTTCCGATCACAGCGGGTTCTGCGCCAGGAGCCTTTACCAACAAGATGTTTTGGAATTTAAAGTTTCAAATTGAAACGTGTTTTCGATTTTTTCAAAAAAAGAAAGCACTGATATGAAATTAGCTCCATTTTTATTTAATTCCTCATGCCTAATTGGGTACTACTTGAGGTCCCGCTGTAAAAAAAAATATACAATTTACATCTCAATCATTTTTTCATCGTAAAAAAAAACTGAATCAAACTCCGCTGCCATGTACGAATACTGCAACCCCCATTGAATAAAATTCATCGTTTTCGCGCGTGAAAACTCGATAAAAAGCTAGCAAAAAGAAATCTAATAATTGATAATATCTCGATATCGTCATTACGCGGTGAAATACCGCACATAACGAGACCGTGGAAAACGATCCGAACGAACCATAACCATCGTAACGCTACATCGTCAAAACTCGGCGGCAGGCAGCAAATTACATCGACGAAACATATTTCGTCGCACGATACCTTTTTACGCCGATACGTATACCTATTTTCAAAACGGAAACCACACGCAGGGAGTCGCGAAATCGAACAAATTCGCTATCTTAACGACTTTTTTTTTCATTCTGTAGCCGCAAAAATACGTTGTTACTTTCGGTAAAAAGAGGAAAAGAGGAAAAAGGAAAACGGAGACCTCTTACAATGCAAACACAAAGCGAAAAATACAAATACTTCGTTGAAAAATGATGTGAAAGTGAAAACGTCCCATTGTTTACGGTTTTTTCTCTCACCTTGGTAGATAAATTATGTTAATGAATGAATTTAAATGAATGTTTTCAACTCGAGTTAATTTTCAATACGAAATTTCCTCCGAGAGAATTTTCAAAGCATTTTGAAGAAATACCGAACCTCTTTCCTCTCCGATGATTTTACTTTGAATCGATTCGAGCACAGAATCCTAGTTGGTAATCTTTTGAGCAAATGACCATTCCATGCAATTACTTCACTAACCCTCGAAGTGGTACAAGAAACCGAATTAAACTCTAAAATGGTTATCGTCGTGTATAAACTAAAATAGCCAATTTCCTAATCAATTTTCACCCTCTTTCTATTTTTACTACCGACTTCAGTGCCTTCGCTTTGGTGGAAATTTACTTTATCGTTGGTCTCGATCTATCTAGAAGCCAGGTACCTATAAGAAAATCCATCGGTTATAGGACGACTAATGAATGATAAAACGTTTTTAGTAGCTGGTCCAACCATCGCTGTAATACAGA
The DNA here is from genome assembly GCA_033439095.1 of Pseudococcus viburni. Classification (NCBI taxonomy): domain Eukaryota; kingdom Metazoa; phylum Arthropoda; class Insecta; order Hemiptera; family Pseudococcidae; genus Pseudococcus; species Pseudococcus viburni. The sequence continues at coordinate 154,716 of JAVBJF010000410.1, read as the reverse complement.
TTGGGGTGAATTATTTGCCGAATCTGACCACATTATAATGAACCAATCAACATAATTGTTTTATTGAAACGTAAACAGAACTTGAATTGAGAAGAAAACACCAAACACGAACACTTTAACCGAAAACGAACGCTGTTTGGTTAATTGGAGAGTTCGTTTCAGTATAAGGGCTAAACTATCACTACTGCAATCGTTGCCTAAACTTCAAAATTATTGTTTGGTGTTGTATAATAATGACATCAGCTACGTTTTGGATATTGTTCCTTTAAAATATAGTTTTATTGGAGGGAAAATGAGGGAATAATTTTTACAGGTTTTTATTTTTTGATGGGGGGGGGGGGAGATTTTTTAATCGATGACCAATTTTTTATCGTCCCTCAGAGAAAGCTGTTCCAGACAAAAATATGTCGCACTTGTAACGTATTGTACTCTCTCATTGTGACCTGGTCCACGAAAAAGGACCGCTGCTGGCCAAAATCAACTTACCGAGAAAAACGCGGTTATTAAAAAACAAGTCGGTTTGAAAGTTGAACTTTAAACTTTGAACTGAAATATCTCGGAAGCATAGCTTTCTAGAAAAAAAAATTGCACTCTACAGAGAGAAAATTTTACGCTCTACAAATTATGTTCTATTCATTTTTTCCGTAGAACCCTTCCTGTACTCAGAAAATTGACTTCAAGTATCTAAAGTTATCAATTTTTTGTTGATTTTTTTTTACATATTTTTAAAATTTTTGTCACTTGAAGTCAATTTTCTGAGCAAAGGAAGGATTCTACGGGGAAAATGAATAGAATATAAATTGTAGAGCGTAAAATTTCCTTTCTGTGAAGTGCAATTAGTTTTTTTTTCTAGAAAGCTATGCTTTCGAGATATTTCAGTCGGAAGGTCAAAGTTCACTTTTATAGAAAATATGTCTAAAATTAAGCTTCTTGGCAAAAACGGATGTACTTTACAGCAAAAATAATAAAATCTGGAGTCTGCGGTTTATGTCATTGGAAGGAGCATACTTTCTTCTATCAATATCGATCAAAAACGAAAAATCGGTTCTGGTGACTATAGGCACCTTTTCCGTAGTCCAGGTCACAAAATCAGTGAAAATTATCGAAAATCACTGGAGAACAGTCAAACAGTCCGAAGTGTAGCACAGTAATAACTCAGTGAAAAAAATTGCTGGAAAATTAGTAAAAATTAACAGAAAATTCAGTAAAATCCCTGAAATTTGCTGAAAAATTAGTGAATTTTGCTTATTTTTCCTGTGCTGCAATTTAAACTATTTATCAGTAACTTTTCACTGATTCAAAATGATAGAGTAAATCGATCAACAGGAAAAATTTTAACCATCCCTCCACTTCCTATCTCCTCATAGCCCATCTAAAAATTACTCTCTAAATGTGAATAAATCAAATCTTATGAAGTTCTGTCTTTTTGAATTAGGTAGTAAAATTAATTCGAAATCTGTGATTTTCCTCTGATTTTTTAATCGAAAATGACTTGATTTCTTTCTAACAAATTGGTGAATTGTTATTGGCTGTAAAAGCAATGAAAAATTACTGATTTCCAGTGTGAATTAATTTCACTGATTCAAAAAAGCATGATTTTACCAAATTTTATTTATAAATGACCAACAATTGACACAGAAAAAGCTTCAAATTAAAATTTTTGCGAATATATTTATCAAAATGAAATAAGTAAAGTTTGTTTTCAGTATTACTGGAGAAAAAATGTCAAATTTCAAATGAACCGAAAAACGATTGAAGTTACCTGCCTTTTAAACACAAGTCTATTTATTCTATCGACTGGGACAATTTTGTTTCATGTGATGTCAGCGGTACGCTTTATTTTTTCACGTCGTTTGCCGTCTATAAGTTTTTTTTTGTTTATAATAAAATACATACTTACCTACTCTTTTTGAATTTTCAAAGTATAAAGAAGCCTTAAAAAAAACTATATTTATTTTTTTCTGAACAATACAATCAAATCGGCGTGCTAAACTGCTAACTTTTTAAACTTTCAGTGAGATGAGGTTGGTTAAAGAAGGTTTGGGGAACATTTTGAGCCTTTCAAAACCCTATTCTAGTAATGTGCTTGGAGGATTTTTAACAAATTTTTTGAAAATTTGAAGAATTTTGAGAAGAATTTGGACTTGAACTCAGAAAAACAGTTGAAAAATTTAAAAGTTGAAATTTTTTTAAAAAATTTAGAAAGAAACCAAACTTGAAAAAATTTGAATTTTGAAATTTTTGAACCAAAAAATTATTTTGAAAAATTTTTTGAGTGAATCCTTAAATTTGAATTTGTAAAAATTTTTATCTTCAAAAAAGTTTTAAACATGGAATAATTTTGAACGAAGACCAAATTTAAGACGTAAAAAATGAAGCGTGCCACATGAAACAAAGTCCCCCCTCCCCCTTCCAGTATAAATAGACTGGTGTTATTTTTTGCCAATTTTGACGCTTTTTTGCTTTTCGAACTACATATATCGCAACCGTTTGCAAAATTGCAGTTTTCATGGAAAAAATAAGAAAGGTTAGAATTGAAAAAATCTCAAAGTGATGATTTTTTTGGAAAATTTTGACGTCGAGTTGGAAAAATTGAAAAAATTTGATCCTGTTGGAAAATTTTCGACTTCTTTCTCTTACCTTAAGATGAAATTTCGGCTTGATTTTGACCATTTAATTTTTATATTGCTGCGAGTGGCCTCGAGAAATGAGCACGCTGGTTTTTTTTTCGACAATTGAATAAAAAATAAAAACTAGTGTCTGGATTTCAAAAAAAAAAACTTCTGAAATTCGCCTTCTCTTCACTTTAATTTTACCCATTTTCGCTCAGTCGTAGGTAATTGAATGATTTTCTGTAATGATTTTCAAAAAATGAAAGAATGCTAAAAATCATAGGTTTGGAATTAATTGCAATTTAAAATGATTTTAATTTCAATTTTTTTTTGCTCAAAATATTGAAACAAATCAGAAGTAGGTATATATTCTGATGGATTTTTTTCAATATTTTGAATAGTTTTGAAGACATTTCAACGATTTTAATATAATTCATTATGAAATTTTTATAATTTTTAAAACATTTTTATCAGGGAGTAGGAGTCGACTCCGGCTTGATTCCGGAGTCAAGCCGGAGTCAGAAGTCAAGGTCTGAAATGGACTCCGTAGTCAAGGTGGAGTCAGGAGTCAACTTTTCCCCTTGACTCCGGGAGTTAGGTGGAGTCAGAAGTCAACTTTTTGGCTGATTTCTATTCTCTGCTCCAAAATCGGAGTCAAACTGACTCCAAATTGACTCCGACTCCGGCTTGATTTCGGAGTCAAGCCGGAGTCAGGAAGTCAAGGCAAATATTGACTCCGGAGTCACGGAAAATATTGACTCCGGAGTCACGGCAAATATTGACTCCGGAGTCAAGCAGGAGTCAGGGGTCAAGGTCTGAAAGTGACTCCGGAGTCAAGTCGGAGTCAGGAGTCAACTTTTTGGCTGACTCTTATTCCCTGATTTGTATTCATATTTCTTAAACACCAATAAAAAAATTTCATTCTCATTGACCTTTAATAATTTATTTTTTCAATTTCAAAAATTTTGAAACTAGCAAAAGGACGAATCATGAGAGGAGGAAGAGAAGAAATTCATCTTTTCAATAAATGATAAAATTGTATGTAAATACTTCAAGTTGAAAAAATTGAAATGATTAATTTTTTTTAATTTTGGAATTTGTATTTGGAGTCGAAAAAATGAAATCTGAGCCAGAAATATCACCACTCCCTCCGTCTCTAAAGAATAATGTTGTCTTTGCAAAGGATTTGAGGCGTTGTGGGGCCTTTTTTCGACGTTTGTTTGAATTTATTTCGCCACCATTGAGTTTTAATACATTTTACAAAAAAATTCACGTTGGAAAAAATATTCAATAGTACCTAGCTACATATGTACTTTTACAACGAAATTCAGACTCGTATACGATATACCTATTTTATAAATAAATTCAACTATTCGGAATTTGTGTAGAAAAATTTACCTTGAAAAACATCAAATTTGGTTGAATTCAAGCCAATATTCACTATTCAAACGAATGGAATTGTTTTTCCATATCCATCCATTATCGCGATTAAATTATGCAACAAACAAAAATACACAAGTAAAAGTTTTTTTCAAAAAGAAAAAAAAATTGCCATGTACAAAACCTTTCCTAAGTATGTTTTGTATTTAAAAAAATACCACACCAATAACAAAACTACGCACACCATAAACGTGAAAATAAACACAACAGCCTCCTACTCACTTTGTTATAGAAATTTCATAAAACAATGTCGCAGTGTATAGTATAGCAGCTCTCTAAATCGATTTAGGAACACACGGCTTGATGGCAGTGGGCCGGGAAGGGAAGACCAATGAAAAAATAAAATTGAAATGTTTCTTTCAATTTCCGACTTGGTCTGAAAATTAAAAATGTTTTTCGCTCGTTCGATCGTCGTCTTTATCACGTGAATTTAGACGATAAAGACGCCAGTCATGATAGGTTTTTACATTTTTGTTTCGTTGTTGAATAAGGGCTGGAAGCAGAGCAGGGGAGAGAGAAAATAAGGAAAATTGTGGTACACTCTTCGGTAGCAAAATTAGAAGTAAAATAATAGAAAATTCATAATTATAAAAACGGTAGGTAAACGACAGCACTATCTCGAATGCTCCTCTTCCTTCTTCCCCTCTTCTGGATATATTCGCAATCGAAGCTCCTCGAATAGCTTAATTAATGAAAGCGATTGTGTGCGCGAAACAAGTGTCATTTGTGATTTGTTGTCCGGATCGGGCTGATGGTACACCCTCTTGCCTCTGGAAAACCATCAGCTCCGATGGGAACTCTTTTCAACGCTAATAAAAGCTCGTCGTGGTACGATTTTTATTGTTGGTATCTTGAAGTGTGCGAAGGTGGGTTATTGTTATAGCTCGTACATTGATATCGGATTAATTAATCTAGAATGGATTTTTTTCCTCTGCCTTTAACGAGCCTCGATTCGTTGGCATTGCAGTGGTATTCGAAATACTAAAATGGTATCGTTTTACTATACAGAGCCATCGCGCCACGCCGGTAACAATTAATTAAAAATTCCGGTAATTTTGAAAATTGAGCAACGCTGTTAAAGCTATCATTTTGATTGATTGATTTCTCAGCCGTTTGACATGTACTATAATTGAGTGGTTAATGTATCAAATTCGGCGTGTTTACCTTCGTTTATTTTTTTCCCTCTTGTTCGACGCTCCAGCTGGAATTTCTCTCGTTTACCATGTCGAACCTCGAAGAACGTCGCAAGGCGCGATGTTCGTCGTTCTTTTGGGAATTGTCGAGTATGCGAGAGAGCTTTCCGAGTTAGGCATGTTTTTAGTGCCGCTTCACGAAATCAATTTATATCGAGTATATCGAGAGCTTCCCACAGGGATACGAAGACCGATTTAGCCAAAACTGTTGGTGTTCGAACGTGTACTATACGTACGCAAACAAGTTGAAGGGAAATTGATGAGTGCTTAATAAAGGTATACACGTCGATATGAGCTCGATTAGCCCAACGCCTGCTTGATGCTTGGCACCAGCAACGAACTTCCTTCAGGAGTCTAATTTTAATTGCCAACCAGACTGAACAACCTGCGACTATGTTTAATTTACGCTGCCATAAGTTCTTGTGTTCTCTTTCTGAGGTACCTACGCGATTTTTCACTAACTTGTAATTATTTTTGCCAAAAATGGGATTTCGATTATTCAAGTGCAAATTTATTCAAAGTTAGAATTTTTTCGGCTCTAAAGTTTTTTAATTTCTTTAATATCTACTTTTTTCTAAAATTGTATCCAATTTTTAATTTTTTTCAACTGCAAACTTTTTGAATTGAAATTTGTAAAAAATTTCTAATTTCGTTTTTTAAAATTTTTTTGTTGATTTCATATTTTTTTAAAAATTTTCCATTTATTGAGTTTTGAAAGAAATTTTAAAAAACATTTGTAAAGTTGAAAAATTTTGTTTAAAAATTAAATGTTAAAAAATTGACGAAAAATTTTGAAATTATTGGAATACACTTTTAAGTTGAGAAAAATCTTTAAGAATATAAATTTACAACAATCAAAGTTAGAAAAATTGTGAGAAAATTTAAATTTAAAAAAATGTATGTACCTACTTAAAGTTGAAAAAAAATTTTAATTGGAAAAAATTAGAAGGGTACGGAGAGTTAAGTGTGGTGATTTGACCTTGGAAACCGATTTCGACCGTTCTTATTACAAAAGGGTGGCCTATTCTGAAAAATAATTTTGACTACAATTTTGGACCACTAGCTCGAGTATTTGGGAGGGAGGGGGGCAAAACGTGTGCTTTCTTTCATAATTTTTCAATTTTTCGTCAATACAGATAGAAAGTTTGTGTTTTTTGAGATAGCTTCTTGAAAGTTAGAGAACCCCTGAAAATATTTTTCAAAATGTTCTCTCTAAATCTTAATCAGCCAAAATTGACTGATTAAAAAGCCAAAATCATGTCACCGTAGAAATCAGTAAAAAAATTTACTGATTCAATCAGTGAATTTTCATTGTTGATTCAGCAAAAATAAAAATTCACTGTTTGAATCAGTAATTAATTACTGATTCAATCAGTGAATTTTAATTTTTGACTGATTCAATCAGTGAATTTTTATTTTTGCTGATTCAACAATGAAAATTCACTGATTGAATCTGTAAATTTTGACTGACTTCATTCAGGGAATTAATTTTTACTGATTCAATAATGAAAATTCACTGATTGAATCGGTAATTTTTCACTGATTAGCAGTAAAATGTCACTGATTAACTGGGGAATCAGTGGAATTTAACTGATAAATCAGTGACATAACCTTGACTGTTTCATCAGTCAATTTTGGCATTTTTGACTGATTCAGATTTAGAGAGTTTGGACTGTGAAAAAATACGTTTTTTGGAGGAGGGGGCAAGTTGAAGCACGGGGAAGGGAGTCGGATCAAAAATTAAGTCGATATTCTACGCCCTCAAATCAGTGAGAATCTATATGCCACACACCATTTTCATTTCTTGATAAATTTTTCCTCAAATGAAGGGGGGGCTGAAGGGTCAAATCCAAAAAATAAGGAAATATTCGAACTCAGCGCCCCAAAAACCTAACAAACGACAGGTCACATGTTATTTTTCATTTTTCTGAATTTTGGCCTTATCAAGGAGGCTAATAGGGGGGGTTCAGGGGAGTCGAATGAAAAAACTAAGTAGTGAGTACATATTCGAAACCAGCGCCTTCGAATTAGTAGTAATCGATGTGTTACATTTACTTTTTCGATTTTTTTGAATTTTAGTCAAAATTGTGGACCCCTCTACCCCCCCCCCCCGTATTGAGATCCCATCTTGAAAATTTGTTGGTTGAAAAAAAAGTGAAAAGGGCTCCTCACTGTAATTTTTTCAGATTTTTAAATATAGCTTTGATCTTATGTTCTTATCATGAAAGTTGAGCTTTCACCATATCAAAGTTCAGCTTTGAGCTTTTCAAAATGTGATTCCTGTTTTTAAATTTCATATTAATTATGTTTCAGACCTCGCAAACAGTTTTTCCCCAAGTACAACCTATCTCGAGATATGAGCCTTCAAAGTTGGGTAATTTGGCTAAAAATCGCAATTGCATAAAAATTACGAGGCTCACCCCAACCCCCTTGAGGGTTAGAAGGGAAATGATCGTGATTATATGAATAAACCATCAAGGGGAACCCGCAAAAAAGTTTGAGCGAAATTGGCAGACCCGACTTCATTTTTGGTTCGAGTTGGTATGGAATAGCCCGAAAGAAAACACACATTTTAGCTCCTCTTCCCAAAATACTTGATCCATTTTTGAGGTAGGAGCTGTCAAAATTGGTTTCCAAGGCAAAATTACCTTATTTAACCAGCTATACCCGTTTTATATTTTTGATTTCTTCAAATTTTTTCAACTTTAAAAAAAAATTCAGACTTGAAAATTTTCCCAATTTTTCAACTTGGAAATTTTTCCAATTGAAAATTTCTTAACATTTCTTTCAATTTCAAATTTTTCATAAACTTTTAGTTTTTCAAAATTGCTTTCAACTAAATGAAAATTTAAATTCTAAAGAATTTTATCAAAAGATACGATTTTGAAAAAATATTTAGAATTAAATAAATAGGGGAAAAAATTGAATTTAGAATAAAGGACTGGAATTGTCGAAATCCCATTTTTGGCCTAAATAATCAGGAGCTAGTCATTTTTCATCATCTCGTCGCTTAATTAATTTTTCGTCGTAGCTTTCTGGTATGAAAACTGAAAAAGAAACAAGCTCTTAGAAAGAATTAAACAAACAATTTCGAATGATACGAATTGTTTTTTTTTTCTATTCTCGTATTGCTCTGTTTTAAGGACTATTGTATTGTATGGGCCTCGGTTGATTTTTCTTAGCATAATGGACAACAACGAAGAGGTCATTTAATTAGCATCATTTCATATCCACTCCAGCCACGGTATACACTTCTATCGCCAAGATTTTATAACTCGAGGACTACCAGAGCAAGGGGGCTTTATCCTTAAGAGGATTCGTTTTATACGTGAAAAATTACACGACGAAATTGGAAAGCTCGTTGAAAGAATTTCATTTTAACTCGTATATTATTAATGTCGGAAGCAAGCAAAGCAACAAAAAACACCCTCGTGCTTTACATTTTAATATCGCTATCGTCGAACTCGAAGATGGCAGCGGGAAAAAAGAAGGAGAAAGTTGGAGTGTGGCACTAATTTGATTATCTGGTTGGTGAGATTTTCACGCTGGAATTTCAACTCAGCCGTGTTATGTTTGGTTATTGCGATTGCGAACCGAATCAAGTTTGCCAGATTTGTTGACAGTGTCGAATATGTGGTATTTTTAGACATTCGAATAACTTATTCCATCTCGCTTTCCTTTTCTTCGCCGGTTTCACCTGTTCCCGCCTAGAGCCGGAGTTTTCCTCGATGTTAACAGAACTTCGCGATGTTCGCTTCGTATTTTCGCCTGGCACGAGTACGATACTTGGTGTTTATTTTTCCTCTGCCGAAGTTTTAGAGCTGTTTTGTTTTTGCTAAGTTGAACGGTACGCAGGTTTGGTTGTTTGTTGGATCTCCTCCTCCAACCTCTGGAAGGTTTCATGTCAGGATTTCTACAAGTAGATATAATAGTTGTTTTTTAGGAAAAAAATTTTGGTTTCAATTTTTTGTTCAATTTTAAACGGCATAACAATTTTTATTCTCTGCTGAGTGAAAATAAATTCCGATGGGAAAAACTTATAGGGAATGAGGTAGAGAGATGGCACGCAGAGAATTTATAATTACTTTTTCTTGATAATTGAAACCTAATTGCATTTAAGCTGGTAAAGAAAGCAATCCTTCATTCTTCTTTTCAGTAAAATTTGGTCACATCTACCTACTACAACTTCAAACTTGAAAAAATCATAGGTAGAGAAAATTTTCAGTTAGAATGGTCGTAATTTGGATCATAAGTATTATCAAAAATAGCCATGTTCGGGAGATTTTTCAATTCAACTTGAATTTTCAGGAGAGCCTGGGAATAAAAATATTATTTTCTTAAAAGAATTGGCATTTCTTCATTAGAAAAGAAAAAAGGTTATGTGAAAAATCATTTTCGAAAAATTTTCACTTCAAATGGAAATAATACCAGTATGTTAACTCGGTGATCTCATATCAGCTGTGATTTTTCTACTTAACCACCCCCCCCCCTCCTCCTCCCCTCCCTCTTTATAAGAGATGAAGCTGTACTATTGAGAAAAAATTTGAAATTTCATCTAGACTCGTAACTTCGATAACTTTCATAGCCAAATTTCAAGAACACGGCCCCTGATGATTTTCTAGGGTAACCAATAAACATGAAGTTGTTATCATGAGGAGGTACAGAAGGAGACAAAATTGAAAAAATCAACTGAATTGTAATTTTCCTCAGTTTTTTACCTGAAATTCTAAAATTTTAACATTTTATTTAAAGAAAAAGAAAAGGTTCAGCGTTTTCATTTTCCAGCTAAAAATGCAATTTTGTTATTTGGAAGGGAAGAGGCGTGATGTCCTTTGTCCCTTCTCGTACCTACCTTTTTTTTTTTTGTCAAAAAATATGAAAACCTGAAATTGAAATTGAAATCGAAAATTAAAAAAAAAAACAATAAAATGATGTCATTTTTGGCAAAAACTGAAAACTGAACTTTAAACAAAACTTGAAAAAATCGAGTGTACCTTATTAATTTCAAATCACAAATTTTTCATCAACTCTAAATTTTTTCTATTTTTTTCAGCTTTGATATTTTTTTCATCATTTTCGGAACCATGAATTTTTCTCAACACCAACAACTTTTCAAGTTCAAATTTTTTCCAACTTTGGTTTTTACAAAGTTTCAACCTAAAATTTTCTTTAAAATTTTTTAAAGTTCAGATGACCTTTTTACTTTATATTTTTTCAAAAATTTCCTAAACTTGAAATTTTATCAACTTTAGATTTTCTCAAAATCTTTTTCAAACACCAAGGTTACTGTCGATGTCGAGGTCAGATTAGAAAATCTAAATTTGAAACTTGAAACTTCAAATTGAAAACTAAATTTCTATTTTCTACGTTTAGAACTTAAACTGAAAATTGAACATTTATTTCACAAACTTGAAACTTGAAGCTTAAATTCAAACTAAATTTTTGTGCTATTGGTTTTTTCCATCTCTGGTCAAAACTGGGGAAAATCTTCAAAAATATTTATCTTCCCTCCGTTTCAGGAAATGCTAAAAATTCGAAAGAAGTGATTTTTTATGTAGGTACTTACTTGTTCCATGCCTGAATTAAAATAATTATTGTAATGATTCTTCTAGCTTGTATTATTATGTTTAATAAAATACGACTTTATTCTAACAAAACCAATTATTTTCAGGTATTTTGCAATGTGATAATATACGTTTGTACGAACATGACCGGTATAATGACCCACTATCCTAGTGAATTGGCAAAAAGACGAGCATTTTTGGAAACCAGACAATGCATCGAAGCCAGACTGACCACTCAACGAGAAAATCAAAAACAGGTAAGAGTCGAAACTTCTTTTATGCGAATACGACGCAGTATCGGCACTTCAGTTGGCATAATTGAATACCCTAAGCATCGTTGGTTTTTCCATCGTTATTAAAATAGAGTACTGCGGGGCAAGACGACGCACTAAAAGTTTAAAAATCTGTCAAAAATCGAATTTTCAACATTTCGGGGAGGTTTTTGTTTTAGGCACTACTTTGATCCTTTGTCTTCATTAATTCAACAAGAAAAAAAATATTTGATCATAAAAAGGTAATTAAAAATCAATTTTCCCAAAGAGACATTGATTAGTACTCTTGCCCCATAGGAGGGGGCAAGAGTACTAAGTGTGGGGCAAGAGTATTGCCATTTAACTTAATGTTAAATTTGATACCTAAAGTGTGGGGCAAGAGTACTACCATAACACTTTATGTTACTGATCATCTAATTTTATTTCGTTTTTAAGTTTTTATGCCAAAAAATTGATCAAAACTTTACTTTGGCAAAGAAAATATATTATAACAAGAAGTTTGTTTACAGTTTAAAAGGTGTAGTACACTTGCCCCCACCCCCGGTTTTTTTCTAAAATTTGGTTTTTCTCAAATAATTTAATACATAGAAAAGATTTCTTATATATATTCCGATAGCTTACCTCACCATCTTCCTCAAAATGCTATATACTCCTCAGATTTACAATTTTTTACCATCCCAACATCAAAAAAACTGTAGAGCAAAAATTACAATTTTTCAGCTGAAAAATTTTTAATAGCTCACAGATTAAAAACTACTGGACCAATTCAGATGATTTTTTCAAGGTTTTGTCAATGCAAGGTATACTTCAAAAAAATAAAAACTCCACCAACCCTACATTATCGAAATCCGAGATATCAAAGATCGGACTCTTGCCCCCCTGCGTCGTCTTGCCCCGCGGTACCTCTACTCGCTCCACTAGAAGCCAATTTTCAAAATTTGAATTTTTTCGTGAATGAATTTGCCTTTGAAGTTTTGTAAATTATTTCAGAAGTCTTCAATTTCAACAACAAAATATATTGGTATCATTCTTCATGATTATGCCCCTCTCTCTCTCCTAGAAAGATCAGGCATCTGACAGAGGTTATTTTTTAGTAAATTGATCATTTTTTTCAAGCTTCGTTACTTTTTTATGTCAAAAAATTACTTTTTTCGGTCAGACAGCTCTTAATAACATTTAAGTAGTACTGATATATTTCTAGAAAAAAAATTGCATGACATAAGCACTATAAGCGAAACTCAGCAGCAAAATGACGAATAAAATGAAACGCAAAAAGAATTTTGCTGAAATGACTATATCCAAATTTTTTAGCCTCTTTATCGAAATATTGAAGCAAATGTAGACCTACCGAACGTCAAACTCAGCTGTTCACTCCTACCTACCAAATCTTATTTTTTTAATTCGCAGCATTGAAAAAAAGAAATGAACAATTTGTTTTCAGTTAAAACGTTAACGCTTTAAGTATTCTAGAACTAATATAGTCCAATAGAATTAACCCAAAAAAAGGTCAGAAGGAAAGACTCGGCTGCCAACCGATTTTTGACTCCAATGGTCTATTTTCATGTTCAGAACATGAATCTGAGGTGTCCGGTCCCGTCCGGTGTGCGCATCTCTCCCAAATTGTGGATCTTTGCTCCCTAAATCAGGTTTTTGGCCTATAACTGCCAAAATATTGGCGCTAGAGCAAAAATGAGGTCTATAAAACTTATTCTACGTCAAATTTCCTATGAGATAATTTTTGAATGGTATTCACAAACCCAAGGGGGCTGGAGCTATAATTGATCAAAGGGAGGAGGTTTTCTCTAAAAAAAAACACCAAAAATGTAGAGAATAAAATTTCCTATCTGGTAGAAGCGGTTAAATTTTTGGATGGCGCATAATTTTCAAGATATTTTCGAGTAAAGTTGAACTTTAGTAGAGACAATTAAGGAAAGAATGAAAAATAAATCAATTTTTGGCTACCAAAAATTACTAATGTTCAACTTTACACAAAAAATCTTGAAAACTATGCGTGCCAAAAAATCTAACCGCGTTTCTAACAGATAGGGAATTTTATTTTCTGCAATTTTGGTTCCTATCATTTTTGTCGTAGGACGCTTAGTTTGCTCAGAAATGTTACTTTTTGGTAGGCAAGGCGCAAAAAAAAGAGATTTTTTCACAAAATTTAGGAAAGTTTAAGCTGTAACTTTTTTTCTTAATGAGATAGAGGTCTGCGGTTTGTTCTATTCGATTAGCCGTAAAATTTTCTTCAACACCAAGTCAAAAAAAATTTCGAAAATTTTTTTCTCAAGCTCATGTTTATTGTTCTTGAAAAACTTATTTTTCGACCCCCCCCCCCCTCCACACTGTGTCATTCATAAGTCATTTGATTGGAAATTTGATGTAGATTAAGGTTTGTAGACATCATTTTTGCAATAGAATCAATATTTCAGCAGATATAAACCAAAAATCAGATTTTTGGAGAAAACATCCTCCCTTTGATCTATTATAGCTCCAGCCCCCTTGGGTTTGTGAATACCATTTAAAAATCATTTGATAGGAAATTTGACGTGGAATAAGTTTTATAGACCTCATTTTTGCTCTAGCGCCAATATTTTGGCAGTTATGGGCCAAAAACCTGATTTAGAGGGCAACGATCTACAATTTTTGGGGGAGACGCGCACACTAGACGGGACCGGACACCTCAGATTCATGTTCAGGACATGAAAATAAACCAATAGAGCCAAAAATTGGTTGGTCGCCGGTTCTTTTCCTATGAAATGTTAATTCTACTGGACTATTGCAGAGAGAAATGCAATTACGAAAAAATAATGTGTAGGAAGAAGAAAAATTGAAAAATTGGTAATTTTTTCATAAAAATAGGTTAGGTACTTACCCTTTGTCTCAGAACCGATTTTTTTTTCAAAAATTGTGTCCGATAATATCTGAAAGATAAAAATAGAGAATCTAGGTACCTACACTGAGAAAAATGGAGAATGAAAAATGAATAGAAAGTGTTGCAAAAAATTATAAATTTTATTCAAATAAAATAAATTTTATTCAAAAAAAATAAATTTTATCCAAACAAAAATAAATTTTATCAAAAAAAATAAAGTTTATCCAAAAAAAATAATAACGGGGCACCATTCGCAAAATTAGCAATTTTTATCATAACAAATAATAAAATTTATCACGAAATTTGGTAAAGTTTATTGCATAGAAAATAAAGTTTGTCAATTTTGCGATAAATATTATTATTTTGCGATAAATATTATTATTTTTTGAATAAATTTTACTAGTTTTGTGAATGGTGCCTTTTTATTATTACGTTTAATAAAATTTATTTTTTATTTTTTTGAGTGTATGTATAATCTTGAATTTTCAAGGAATAAAAAATTTTTTTACCGGTGTAAAAAATAGGTAATGAAAATATTCTCATTTTTTTCTTGACCTAATAATCTCAATGAAAAATTTTTATCAGCTAAAATTTCATATTAAACAAAAATTTCCCTATCTCGATCGATTAAAACACTCCATCGTCGAATTGGGGTGTATGGTATCGTTATAAAGGGATATTACAAAATTAAAAACTATATTCCGGGCAGATTTCATCCCTTCGAAGCAAAAACGAAAAAATATTTAATAAAGTTGCTCGAACTAGCTACACATATTAACGTCGAGTTGATATTTAGCTTGGATAGTCGTTCGACTTTGATGTTTCGCAAAAAGAAAAAAATTATTTTCCGAGAGGAAATTTCCTGGCAAGCTGTATTTAGATGTTTGAAATTTTTTTTTGATCTTTGACAACGTAGCCCTACCCTAGTACGATGTGTTGGTGTTGAAACATATCGTATTACTTGGCTTTTATGGCAGGTTCGGTTGGCTTTGTTAAAATACGTATCCGGGCGTGCTGAAAAACGACGCGACGACAAAATGAAATCGCGATTAAATGTCATTTTTAATTGAAAGAATTATTATAGCGCGTAATTGTTGGAAATCTTTTGTCGTGCCGGCTTGAAAACGAATAAGTCTTTGTGACGTTGTAATTTAGTACGCTGGAAGACTAAAAGGCGCGTTTTAATTTAAACTCGAAAAAAGACGACGGCCGATTTGTCGCGAGCAGCGTCGAGGAGAGAAAAAAAGGGCAGAAAGAAAATCGCGCGATTAGTGCAGAGAAACATGGTTGTCGCGAAGGCGAAAACAAATTCGAAATTGTGAATAGACTCGTTGTGTATGGTGCGGAACTTGAAAGAGGCGAGATTTCGCATTCGCACCATTTTAATATACTCTTCTTTTTTCTCGGCCCGAAACAAATGCTAAATAGTTGTAAAACAACGCGAATTTATATTGCATCGCAAAACGACCGTGAAAGCATTTCAGATACGCAGCAACCTCGTCCTCCGCCAATTAGGAATAATTTTTCAAAAAGGCAAACCGCGTGCTTAATTAAAACTCGACCACGCGAAGCTTTTTCGAGGCGACTCGATCACAATCGCCGAAATGTGAAAATAACCGAAGTCTCGACGAATGTTTGCCTTCGGATGGGGCAAGGGGGGACATGAGGGGCGAATGCTAATGAAGTTTTGTAAATCCGTTTGTAGGAAAATTTTAAAAAGCGATTAACTCGGCGGTGTTATTTAATTTCAAAGTATTTCGCAAAATTAACAATTTTAATTCAACTTTTTAATTTGGTAAACGCTGGCGAGCTTTTTGAGTCGATGAAGGTCTGGCAGAGAGACCAAGCCTGATAAGAGAGCTCGGATTGGACGAATACATTCTTCCGCTGTGGCAGATGAATCGAATTTTAACCTGTCAAGAATAAAATGAAATCTCGACTTTAATTTATTTTTCGACTTAATTTATCCCGCCGGCGCGCCGGCGGTTTACCAGCCGGATATTTAAATTGAATTGCAACCGAGACATATTCGGGTTAAATTGCCACCGCCACTGCCGCATTTTCAATAAGATGTTTTCCTTTTTCGTGTCCACGATGAATAGATTTGTTAAACTTTGAATTATACTTTCGATCGCGTTTTATTTGCGGAGACGTTGCAAAGTGCGGAGGCGGTGTTCTTTTTACTCTTTTTCCCCGACCGACGCACAGTGGGCCAGGAGACCCCCAAAAACGCTCGTTTTGTGCTAAAAAAAATCATCGTGAATTAAGTTGGCAACACTGCTAATGTGTTGTTAGATATCAGGGTAACACGGAATGAGTAGCGAAATTTTGATTTGTGTCTTCCCCTCCCCTCCAGCCCCCTTCAAAGTTGACGACTCACAGTCTACTAGTTTTAACTTGTTTTTGCGGTATTTGCAAAGTGATATTACTTGGGCTCATGTTGATATTTTTAAGATGTCTATTAGTGCAAAATATTCAGAAAAGTAAGCACTATTTAGCTATGCAATCGGTTTTTAGATTTGAAAAGTAATAATCTGATTATGCTTCCTGAAAGATGCCCATATTTTCGGGAGATTTGAAAAGGTTTTTGGAGTAAAACTATACTTTCTCAGTCGGCGTCAGTGTCCGCTTGTGGCTTAAGTGGTAGTTTTAAGTGTCCTGAAACCGAATCCGGTGTTATTTTTTGCGAAAACTTGCGAAAACGGTATTGACAGGCAATTTTCGGACAAAAATGCATGAAAAATCGCATTTTTAGTATAGGTATCTTAACGTTTAAGTCCGCGTCAGTCCCCGTTTGTGGTTTTTAATGTATAGTTTCAAGTGTCCGGAAACCAAATTCGAGGTTGTTTTTTGAATCAAGTTGCATGCACGGTCCACACGGGCAGTTTCCAGCCAAAAATACAAAAGAAATCCTCATTCTTTGGCATAATTCTACCTTTTAGGTATGAAAATGAACTGTTCAATTACCATATAAAATTATACTTGAAAAATATGATCGAAATTTATGTCATCGATGCCGCCGTTAATAATCATCTCAACAATAAAAAATATATAAATTTCACTTCTTCAGCTTTTAACAATATTTGTTCAAAATAATTCAATTTCTGAATTCATTTTAGGAAAATATGTATCACACAAATTTTGAAAAAATATTTCACATTTAGAAAGAAATTATTCAATTCTTGAAAAAAGGGTCTTATTTTAGAAAAAAAATGTAATTTTGGTAAAAATTGTTGCATTTTAGAAAAAAAATTGGGAAAAAAGTACACAAAAATTTCGACAAATTAATTCATTTCAGAAAGAATTTATGCAATTTTTGAGAAAACGACCTTATTTCAGAAGAAAAAATCGTTTTGGAAGAAAATTATTAAATTTTTTAAGAAAATACTCATTTACTTTGGGAAAAATTGATTTTGACCCTCTGTCCTGCCCCACCCTCCACTCCAAAAAATTTTTGAGTACGAAATTCGTAATCTACGACCTCGAAAACATATATTTTGACATATTACACGATACTGAAGTGAAATTTTGATTTTGACCCCCCCCTCCTGCCCCACCCCTCACTCAAAAAAAATTTTCTCCTCAAAATTTGAAATCTACGACCCTAAAAACATAAGGTAACCATTTTTTGAACGACTTTCAGGGCTTTTGTGCAAAACGAGCGTTTTAGAGGGTCTCCTGGCCCACTGTGCGACGTTGGGAGAAAAATGGCTCTCGCGGTGTTTCGGCGTAGGATCGTTTTCGCAATCGCGCGGTGTAAATGTTGACGAGAAAGAGAGGTAAACAGCGGTAATCCGACATTGTTTCCTGATCCGCTGAGAAAACTAGGTCATTTAGAAGGCTGTTGATTTTGCAATATAAACTTTCCATCGGATTTCATTGGAATTTGAAAGCTTTCGGTGGGTTTAACGTGAACTGGTTTGTTTTTTTGGTGAGGGGGTCCCTCCCGTGATGAGGAAGAGGTTGGTATTTTGGGTCGTCTACGAATTGTCGGGTGTAGATGTGCGTGAAACTGATGAAATTTTTATATTGGGACAGTGATGAATGAATGGAAAAGAGGTTCTACTGAAACAAATTGGAAAATAAAAAATAAATTCAGAATTTTTTTCTCAATATTATATTCAGAAAATGATTGATTTGAATCGTTCAAAAAATTAAATCCATAATAATTACGAGACGTTTGTTTCAGCGGATCCTGCTCATTTTTTTGAGATGAAAATTCGAAAATTTTCAAGGTGTTTAACCTTCAACACGAGTGACGTACGATTCACAATTGGAATTTGTTTATCTCTAGTGTTTCAAAATTTGCACATTTTTTGTTAAAATCCTCATTCGTAATTTTTTTACCTTGAAATTTTTTTCTCTACTTTAAAATTTCCAGCCGGAGTGTGATTTTTTCAATGTTTTTTCATTCATAATTTTTTCAAAGTTGAAATTTTCTTCTTTCTGTTAGAATTTTTTATTCAAAAAAAATTCTGATGCTGAGACTTGATGACATGAGTAACACGTCACACGCGTGATTTACAGTCAAATAAAAAGAGAAAAGAGAAAAATTTCCAATTTGAAAAAAGCGAAAATTTTTATGCAAAAAAGAACGAAATTTTCAAGTTGAAAAAATTTTTGAGTTTAAAAAAGTACACTGTAACAATTTTGGGAGAAAAAAATTTCAAGAGCAAAAAAATTACAAGTGAACCATATAAATTTTGGCATACTGGAGAGAAAAAATTTCAAATGGGAAAATATGACAGGGATAAATTTTGATAATGTAAGAGAGATAAAATTTGAAGATAGAAAAAAATTACAATTAAAAATTATTGGCAGAAAAAATTTTGAAGTCATAGTGCGCAAATTTTAATATACTTGCTAGAAAGCTAGATGAAAAATATTCGTGTTCGAATCGTATGTCACTCTTGTTGAAAGACGAACACTCCCACATATCTTTGAACTTTTTACCTTATTGGGATGGGAATTCGTCCCAAAAATCATCCCAGCCTCAAAAACTTGGGAAATCTTGGTATGATTTTTTGGGACTGATTTTCATCACAGGAATCGCCAATCGCCTCAGCTTCACAAGCATAGAAAAATTGTGGGATGATTATTGGGATGAAAATTAATTCTAAAATTTATCCCAACCTCAAAAGCTCGAAAAAATCGTGGGAAGATTTTTGGCATTGATTTTCATCGTTTATCCCAAAAATAATCTCAGCCTTGAAAGCTCAAAAAAATCATCCTAGCCTCAAAAACTTGGGAAATCGTGGGAAGATTTTTGGGATTAATTTTCATCCCAAAAATCATCTCAGCCTCAAAAACTTGGAAATGTCGTGGGATGATTTGTAAAAATGATTTTCATCCGATAAGTCGCCTTACTCCCGGAAAAGGCGTGCTAAATTACCAAAAATCAGTGTTGAAATACGGTAAATTACTAAAGTTAGTGTTGAAATGTGGTAAATTACCAAAATTAGTATAGAAATATGGTAGTTTTCCATATTAATACGGTAAATTACCAATTCAATATGTTTTACAAATGTTCGAAAAAAATATATTTCCTGAATTTTGATGAAAATTGATTAGGCAGTTAACTTCAAATGGCAGACGTTCCAAAAAAATGTTGAGCCCTCTAGCTCAAAGCGGGACGGAACTAAAAAACCTTAAAGTTTGGATCGTTTTCGAAAAAAGCAACGTTTTTTGCCAAATCTGGGTAGTGTCACCTGCTGGGAACTTCAGTCACCCTTCTCGCTCAGTAAAAAGGTGCGATTTGAATTTCTACGCCTCCCAGTCCCTAAACTGTTGACCTCACGCAATTTTTTGAAGAATTTTTTATTTTTACCAAATTTAAATCGCTTCCTCAAGACATTTCAAAACCGATCCAAATATTTGTTGGCAGCCCGTTTTTTAAGTATATAAAGTTCTGGGACATTTCCCACCCAGTGAAACAAACATCCCACCCAGTGAGAACGAATTTCCCAAGCTATTTTGATTTACTCCAGGCCTCAAAACTAAGTAAAATACGAATTTGGATATATTTGAAAAATCAAACTTAAAATTATGAAAAAACGGTTGAAGTACGCAAAAAATTGGTTAAATAAAACTACTAAAAGCACAGAAAAAGAACGAGTCAACTAAAATTTAACAAGTTTTATAGCAGCATGTTATGCTCATATTATGAAGGTGAGTGTGTAGCAGGGGAAAATGGTTCTTTGAGAGTAGGGTTGAATCATAACCAAATCTAATTTTTCTAGTTTCAAACTGAAATCAAGGTACCTAATACCTATTTACAAAATGCTTTCAAAACTATGATTTTGAAAAAACAGTTGACCCATTCTTTCCGTGGACTCTTCAAATGAAACACTCATTTTTATATACACGGAAAAATAAGCCCCCCCCCCCAAAAAAAAAGGTGACTGTAATTTCTATTTTATCAATGTACGGGGTACATTATTGAAGACAAAATCGTTGACTCAAAGCTGAATTTTCACAAATGGAGTTCACTGAAGTAGTTTGAGCTGCTGAACATAAATCTGTTGCAAATTTTTTCGTATGGAAAATAAAGTGAGATATTCAATTTTGAGCCTTGTGCTATACCTATTTGGACTTGAAATTTACAAAAATCGCGAAAAAGAGATGAAATGAAGTGAAAATCTGACAAGACGTGTATAAATTCGTATTTTGGAATATAATTACAAGAAAAATTTTTTCAGCCAAAAATTACCATTTTATGAGTGAAAAACGCTGTGAAAAAGTGGTTTTTCGCATTTTTCAAGGTGTTCTACCACCTGAAAAATTCTGAAAAAATATCATGATGTACATAGAGACTAGGTACATAAAATATATTTTTTTCAAAATTGCACCTCTGAAACATCATGTAGAAAACTCAAATTGAAGTTTTCAAACGCAATTTTCGGCTTGAAAAAATCATCAAAATTTTTTTTTTTCAAACCACCCACTGATACCCCTCAGTATAGGGTACACTTTACGAAAATTTGAAAAAAATTGGTGAAAAACTCGCAGAAATCAAAATTTTTAATGGAAAGGCTGAAAAAAGTAACGTTTTGTCCAATAACTGGGGCTAGGAGTGGAGTTGGGGGCCAAAATTTTTACCACGTGGTTTTCAGACCCTAAGAACCAAATTCTATCGGTTATTAGTTTCGAATTTCAGCTCGGGGGCAGATTCGCCTATCTTAACCGCCGGTACCATTTGAAAAAAAATAGTGTTTGAAAAAAATGAAGTGCAAAAATTTACTGCGGGACCCCCTCCCCCCTCCACGGCATCAAAAAAATTTCCCACCCAGTGAAAATTGCTTAAAAAATGGCCTGTTTGTTGGTCACCTGAGATCATTTTTTGGTCATCTGGGATCATTTTTTAGTCACCTGGGATCATTTTTTGAATAAATCTTTTTGAAAAATTTTCAGGCACTTGAAAAGTAAACCAGAAATATTTTTGGTCATTGAAATGGATTTAAATGATTTTTTAAAGATTTTTGTAGCAGTGCTACCAACTGAAATTTTGTAAAAATTGCGGGAATCAGTATGCATTAGTAAGAAGCATTGTCATGAAAATGTTTTAATTTTTTTTTAGAGAGGGGGTGGTAGATCGAAAAAATAGCACGAAAAAAACACGAAATTTTGTTTTTTGATTTCAATGCAAATAATCTACAGTCCAGATGGCAAAAAGTGTTCTATAAATCGAAACTAGCGTGTTTTTTGCGGGATAAAAAAATGGTTGATTTTTTATGTGTAGGTATGGGTCCCATAGTCCCGAAAAAGCGTGTTTTGGATTTTTGCTCCAACATAATAGCAGGCTGGAGACTAAAAACGCCCGTTTTTTCCTTTTTTAAAATTTGATCAGGACAAAAAATTTTTTCGCAGCCTGGCAGTGGACTTTCCCCTCACTCCAAATATGTCAACTTTCTTGGACAACGTGCGCAATGGGATATCAGTGCCCCTAATGTGCAATTCTTTGTGAAATTTGGCCATTGTTGACTCACTAATGGCTCCGTAGGCATCATATGGTCTGCGGTACAAAAAAAAAAAAAAAACTCAACACATACGTTGGTTAATTCCACACCCATTAAGCCAAAGTTTATGGAAAATGGTTGACTTAATAGGTTGTGGTTGAATTTCAAATAAGAGAAACCCCGTCATTTTCGCCCCCTTTCGTCAAAACTGAATTATGCAAAAAAAAATCGGAAACTGGGGTTGTGACCTGTCAAAATGGGTTAAAATTTCATAAGCAGCATAAAAATATTGGTGATAATGTAATTCGAGCATTTTTGAGCAATTTTGAGCCTAAAATCAAGTCAATTTTTAAGTATTTTCAAAAAATTGATGTGTGACCTATGAAAAACGGGTTAGAATTTCACCAGTATTTTCAAATAATGGACATGCGACCTATGAAAATAGGGTAAAATTTTGCCAGAAATTCTAGTATGTGAACCAAAATTTGCTCTAATTGGGGAAAACAGGAAGCGAGAAAACATTTGTTACTTTTAAGAAAGCCTCGCTTGCTTTCCATTACGAAAAAACTGTCGTAAAAAATCATTAAATGAGCTAAGAGCAGCAGTGATAATGCCAAATGAAGTGGTGAAAGTAATGTAAACTAAAATATGGTGAAAACTTGAAAGTAGTGTTTTCTAATTTTAAAATTCTATTAAACACCAGGAAAATGGGCATTGTTCCCAAGAAATGAACTTTAACAAGTTCAACTTTTACTTACAAAAATCATTGAAAGCTTCATTTTTAAAACCTATTTACAGCGAAGTACCATTTGTGAATCAGGCTTTTCCGATCGCCCGAAAGATCCCGAAATTTTGAGTTTCAGGTAAAACTGAATGCGGCATCTGAAAGAGTGGAATATTCACTACCAAAATACCTTTGTTTCAGATTTTTCCATGAGTCCTTTGCTTGCGGAAATTCTTCCCCAAACCTCCATTTTTTCGAATTTTTCCGGGGTTCCGTTGATGGATCAAACCATTTGCAGAGGACTATAATTTTTCAAAAAAAAATTTCCTATGGAAAGTCACTTCCCTCTACATCAATATTACAGATTTCATTAAAAAAAAAAAGAATACTGAGGGTGGTGAATTTTTTCTAGAACATCAATTTTTGCGTCAAAAAATGCCTTTAAAATCATTATATTTTTTTCTGCTTGGTAATGAAAAAAAAAACACCAATTAAAGATATGAAATGGGTAATCTGGTGGTTCATCTTCATACAGGGTGGGGCATTAACAACGCAACCAAAAGTTTAAATCGCCACCAAAGCAACTCAAATGATCCAAAACATTTGATTCCACCAAAAATGGTAACTTTGGTCTTTCTAAAAACATATAAAACCATTGCCATGGAAATCTGAAGTGAATTTTTGTCATGAGAGCACAAAAAGTAGGAAGAGAATGTGTTTTACATTTGAACATAAGCATAATTATCAAGTCTATCAAAAAAGCACAGAAATTCAATTTCAAACACTTATTCTAACTCCATCGCACTTTCTTTTGATGGGGCTGCCTAAAAGATAGAGTTTTTTCGACTGCTCCATAAAATTTAGATAAATTACGTGCTAGAATTTCGGAAAAAATTAACAGTATTAGTGTAATAACTTCAAGATAAGTTTTTCATTTTTTGTGACATGATTATTGCATTAATGCTCATAGATGCCATTTTCAACACTTATTTTGACTTTTTTTTTACTTTTTAACCTATATTCTAACATTTTTTGAAAAAAAATACCAATTTTCATTCATGGTTTGAATTTTGTTAGAACACAGTTGCGTTGTTAATGCCTCACCCTGTACATACGCCTAATCTTTTTTTTACCAAACTCCTTATTATGTGGCTTTATCCACATTTGGTACTCTGCTATATTCATCTTGGATGATTGTCATTTTGGTATTTTGTAATCACCCACTTCCTCCTGAAGTATCACTATTCCATAAATTTTTGTAAAAATGGCGAGAAAGTAAAAATGCGAACAAAATATGGTTTCTCTCCCCCTCCCCATTCGTACCCGAACGTGGTAAAAATTTGAAAAAAATCGAGCAACGCATTATTCGTAATAATTTCGATGACATCGAGAAAGTCTACTCATATAGCGATAAAGGACCGATGTTCGTTTCAACACCTCGCTCCCTCACCTCGCCACTTTAGCTACAAAATCCAATAATTCAATTCCAGCGAAATATAAAATTTTGGTACCCAATTTTCGACCGAAGCTGTTATATTTACAAAACCATACGACCGTCCGTTGGGTATATCTACGACAACGGTAGCATACGGAATCCGAACAGCACAATTCGGCTAATCACGCGAACACGAACACGGAAATGACGTAAAATATCCGCTCGGTATAGAGATATATGAAATAAAGCCCGAAATGGCTTAATTGCGAAGACTAAAATTAATACACGACGACCGAACGAAATCCCAATCTCAAACAACGTCCGGGTCCTGGTGCCCGCGCCCGATCGAACCCAACCCAAAGGAGACACATTAAAATCATCTTTTAATATGCTAATCCAAACAAAGATTTGAATCTATAACTAAAATAACTCATAATGGTATAATAAGAGATGAAAACACTTTTCCACCTCCATCTCCCCCGCCCATTCGGTTTTAAAGCTCTTGCTTCGTCGGAATCCTAATCGATAACAGCTTTCATTTCAAAGCGTTGAATTTTAAAAGCTCTCTTCTCGTAGATAATTTTCAAGTCTTAACCCCTAATATAATGCATGAATGATTTTTAGTTATTAGCAATATCGCCGACCCATTCCGCCATGAATATCTTTATATTTATATAAATTAGACCAACGAGAGCAGGCTGCCGAAAAGAAAATTATTTTATATTTCATCAACCGCTAATACGGAATATTAAATTGCTTTCGTTTTTGAAAAAGGGAAAAAAACGTATTAGTTTTAATAATTAAAATTCGCTCGATACAGTTTGCTCAAAAGGTACCCACCAATTTACAAATGGCTTTTGATAATGACGTGATGAAAAAACCACTGAAAAAAAGTACACTATGACACTATGAGATAAACTTGTTCGACAGAAAAATACAAGGTGTGTAAAAAAAAACGGAACTGTTCACGCGAAATTATCATAAATTATCGACACCGTAATTAAAGGTCGCAAAGGAGTCTCTGTTGCATTTATTACAATTATCTGCGCGACGTGTAACTGGAACCAGCCAGCTTAATGGTTTCAATTAAAACAATCGGTTCGATTATTAAATGTAATTATCGCTCTGATTTCGAACCATCGTGTCGTTTAGATTAAATAATTGAATCATTTTTTCCTCCCTATTTAGTCCATTGGAAAATGTCGCGACGATAAATTTCCTGTGTTCTGAGTATGATCGAGGGGGAAGATGGGAGAAGGGGGTTTGATTTTGATGTACGCAGAGATCGGTTTTTTTTCAAAAAGTGATCTAAGTGACTCAAACCAATGTGAAATTTAATTAAAAAATTTTTTTCTAAAATTTCACCATTTTTTGAAATTTAAAATTTTTCAACTTTTTATTTTGAAATTTTGCCCAACTTATTTGTTTTTTTTTATTTTTCGTATGAAAGGGCTAAAAAAAATTGCTGGCTTGTTTGTTGTCGTGGGAATATTGCACTGAAGAGCATTAATAAGAATTGTTAGGTAATTCTGAAAAGGGTATGGACGGATAAGGGGTGAATTTGGCCCCCGGCGCTTTTGGGCTCCTAAACACCTCAAGTCGTGTATATTGACTAGAAATAATTTTTCACAAAATTTTGGACCCCTACCCCCCTCTCTTTCGGAGCTATGACCATTTTATTGCATCATTTTCAAGAATTTTTAATTTCAACGGAAGTGAAGGAAATTTTCTGTTCTTTTGCACAAAGTTACATCTGGTAGAGAGAGGTGTATTCATGATAATTTTTTCAACAATTTTGGTGCACTCCTTCATGTTTTTTCGGTCATTTGAAGTTTTCAATCGTAAAAAATACCATATAAGCGAAGAGCGACCACCCTGGAAAAATTCCTAAAAAATACGTTTTTTTATGTAGAATTTTACTATGTATTTGGTTTTGGCGATTTCTTTGAACTAAGGGCCGAAAATCGCGAAAACCCGTACAGAAATGTTGTAATTTTAGCAGATTTTTCAAATTTTGAGCACTTTATACAGAAAGAAATGACCAAATAAGGAAACCAATTTCAAATTCGTGTTCAGCAAGTCAAAATACCCCGGTAAACACCCTTTTCGTAATAGTTTTCATTAAAATTTCAAAATTCACCTTTCTCACTGATTTTTAATGACAAAAAAGTGAATTTCCAAACTTCGAGTAAAACGATCGCGAAAAACGTATTTTTCGGGGTATTTTGACCTGCTGAACACGAATATGGATTTGTTTTTTTCATTTTCCCCTAAAACGTCCTCATTTTCAAGTTTCAATCGGGTCTTTCGAGCAAGAAAATTATTATACACAATAATTACTGTCATATTCGTGTTCTACGACCTAAAATTAGTCGAAAACCAAAATCTTTCCATTTCAAATTTTTTGAGTCCAATTTCAGCTACAGAAACCGCACAAGAGGAGTGATGGTGAATTTATTTTCCACGTATCCTCCATGTCTTTGACATTAAATCGTGCCAATGAGTTACAATATTGCGCGCCCAGATCCCCGATTCAAACTTGAAAATGAGGACGTTTTAGGGAAAAATGAAAAAAACAATTTTTTTTCTGTCTGAGGCTCATAATAGAAAATCTCTCTATACCAAAAAAAATTGTGCAAAAATGTTTAAAATTGAAGTATTTTTTTCAATTTTTCAGTTTTTTTTTTTCAATTTTTCACTAAAGTTATTTTAAAAATAAAAATGAAATTGATGAATTTTCACCTTGGCTTTCTGAAACCATTTACATTCAAATTCTGTAGAAACGTTGCATCAATTTGAACAAAAAAAGTGAAAAACAAAATTTTGGTACAGAGATTCTTTTTCCTACATGTCTACTCAAATTCATCTTGAGATTTTCTGATGTCTCATTCGAGTAAGTTGAAAATTTTTATTTTTAAACAAATTTTATAGGGTATCTATTTATGAGATTTTTGCAAAAGTTCAGTTTTTTATGCTGAGAAAACTTCCTCCTCCCTCCAATTTCTCCTTCTCCTCACTCACTGACAAGAGAGCTATCCCAACTCGAAGTAAAATTTTGAATCGATAGAAAAATAAATCGAAAGTGCATCATTAAACAACCTCATACTCAAGATTTCAGGCGTTGAAGTTTATTTCTTGAATTTTGACGAATTTTTGAAGCTTCAAAATCACCTCATCGCCCTTCAAAATATGAAAATTTGATATAATCAACGAAAAAGACTAAAATTTGCTATGTACCTTATTCTCGACTTCCTAAATCGATTGGGAGTAGTTTCGAGACGTTTTGAAGCATCCAGAAAATTTTGGGATTTTCCTGCACTAAAGGAAAAGCTCATAAAAATGGTCCATATGAGGAAAATTGTGCTTTAACTGATGAAATAGGTCACTAAAATGGGTAATCCGCAATCATAGGTGCTAAAAGTTCATATGAACCTTTTTTATGAGCTTGTCTGCAGTGCTGGAAAGTTCTAAAATTTTCTGGAGACTCCGAAACGTCTCGAAACCTCTTCCAATCAATTTCGTAGGTCGAATTCTGTTTTTTTTGTTGATATGATCAATTTTAATATTTTTCAGGGTGATGAGATAATATTTTGAACTTACAAAAATTCACCAAAATTCGAGAAATGAACTTTAGGATCTGAAATTTTAGATACGGGAGGTTTTTATGAAGTACTTTCAATATATTTTTGTTTCGGCTCAAAATTCTACTTCCGAATGGAATATCTCCCTTGTGAGTACGTTTTGATTTAAATTTTTACAGAAAAAATTATGATTGATCTACGTGACCCACATTAAAGCTCATATCAAGACTAAATACTTTGTGTCAGTCTTGTCACTGTGAATTTCAACATTCAGAGTATCCTTTTTCAAAATGGTCTCGAATTTCCCCGAACATTTCGATAAAAATCCAAATATGCTCGACAACCTGTTGCCATCCTCCATTTCAGCAGATCCATCTTACCGAAGGAATTTCCAGAAAAAAATAAAGGAAAAGAATCGTCCTAAAAACTTTAAACTTTCATAACTTAGAACAGCGAAAACAAACAAAACGAGGCAAAAAAGGTCCGCTAGCAAAAAGTACACAATTACATCGTAAATATTAATTTAAAAATAAAGGCAAAAAAGGCGAAAAGTACGACTCGTGCAATTCCAGCGTCTGGCTGATGTCTGCGAAGGAGCAACTAAGTAGAACGGATACGACGACGACGACGAAAGGCGAAAAGCAAACGCAGATAAAAAGTGAAAGTTAGTAGGCGACATAGTCGGTTAATTTTTAAAAAGACATTTTTACGCCGGCGAACCGAACTTGAACTTGGTCTGTGATCAAATTAGAGCGCTTGGCGCGGCGCATTTTAAGAAAATTGAAAAGAAATTTTCGCTAGTCGACTGTTTTTACGAATGTTTGCGTTAAATGGATGCGACTTATTAGATAAGAAACGAGTAACAAAAGTGTTTTTTTTTCTTTCTCTAGTTTTGTGTATTTTCTGAAGTACTTTCAGTGCGAATGGAGGATGGAGTATTGCACGTGTATAACGACTCGTATTCTATACAAACATAATTATTCTATATTTATCGAATTTTCGAAAATATTCTCACACATTTTTATCGTTCGAGTGGGTAATTAAAAATAATCCTCGGGGAGCATCGTGGCGTTCGGTTGTTTACAAAATTCGATGTGTATTCTCGTACACCGTGCTCTTCTATCTTTCTGCCAAAAAATGAACTCGATTCGTCGAAAAACGGTTGTAAAATCACGTCGACGTGTTCGGTTGTAATGGAAACTCGATATTAAATCTTTTTTCGCGACATCGCAACGGCACCAGAGAGTTGAGAAAGTAAGCGAATCGTTTAATAATAATGAATGAAAAACAAAGTTTTAAAACTCAGCATCAGCTTCGGATGAGGAACGTGTTCTGAAATATGTTAATTATTGGCAAAACTTATCGAATATTTTATAACTACACTTAGCATTTCATTTCGCGGTTTAATTTTTCTCGATAAAGTTTCCGCGAGAAATTTCCTACGTTTTTTCGTATTGTATTAGTACATTTTGTCGAAAGAATTTCAATTTTTTTGTCAAACTGGAATCTTTTGTGCTGATGACGTGAAAAAAAAATCCCAATAATAAAGACGTGCCAAGAGCTCGTCTCAGGATCACGTAGAGAGCTTTATAAAAAGCATGTTGAATTCGTTACCGAGTGATTGGGAAATTTTAGGATGTCATTTTTGAAAAATTATCCAACCGGATGTTGCCTTTATTCACCCTTCGAGTCGAAGTGTTGCTAAAATGTGGACATACCGAGATTTATTTTCTGTGTGGAAATGAAGGCCAGCCCGGTTCAAAAATGGCGACATTTTTAATTGAAATTAAACCGAAGGTTTTGAATTTTGCCATTTTACATAGGAAAATATCGTCGAGCTTGATTGAAAAATACCGATTATTTTTTCCAAAAAGAATAAAAACACTGTTCGGGTTTTTTATTATTTAATAATTTACAATTTGTAAGCTTCTTATTGGTCGGGGGTATTTCGTCGATGTTAACGCTAATTCGATATAAATAGGATTTTATTAAATTTTTTCGCCGCTCGTTTCAACCGCTTTTAATAGGTGGATTTTTTACACCGTGGTGAAAAAAAGTCATAACAGGGGTATTTTTTGCCGAGAATATTTTTTTAATAACCTCGTCCACGTTTGGAATGAAATATCCGACTAAATCTTTCAATTTATCGGTATTGATCAGTGCTGCCTTCGAATGACCTCGTTTAAAACGCCTTTAAGCTTTCGCAGTCATAATCTGATTGCGAACCCCTGATGAGCGGTATAATCATTTTCTCGATTCGTCGGCGCGGCTCGTAAACAAAATAAACTGACAGTAGCATCGTTGATGTTTTTCCCTCTTTTTTTCTCTCTTTCCTTTAATGAACGTGTATTTGATTGATTATCTTTATATCGAAAGCCTCCGAATGGATATTTTTTTCCAAATTAGAAATCACCGTTTCGGATACGTTCGATGATCAGGTAGCTCGATTTACATGTCGCTGTGGAAAAACCATCCCGAGTTGAATACGAAGAGGTATAATACTTGGGTGATGCGATTTTCAATTTTTTTTTTTGAATTTTAAGGGATCTGTGCCAAAAATAGTTGTGAAATGAGTTCAAAAAAATGTGGTAAAACTTTGAAATTTTTTAGCTCATGTTTAACCTCTTTTTTCCCCCGACAAACTCAAAATTCCAGAATTTAAATTTTTTCTATTTTTTGTGCTTTTTGTACATGGTTAGTTGTATTTTGACAATTGAAGTATTAAAAAATTCCTGATCTCAGATTTTAAAATAATTACATAGGCTTTGCTCAATTTTATGAGATGGATTTTCACTTTGGATGGGCGTAAGACGACTCCCAACCACATTTTCTTCCTTGAGGATTTTTTAAATTACTGTGAAAAAACGTCAAATTACAAGGTCATGATGTCTACTGGCAAGAAAAACGAGAAAACCCGGATAGAAAAAAATTTGATGATTTTCTCATTTTCCTTTTTCTTTGAAAAAAGATGAAAAGGAAGGGTTCTTTTTTGGGAAAATTTAAAGCAAGAAAAATGAGATGAAAACGGCAAGAATTTTTATTTTTCAGATCCAGTAGTAGACCACGTCGTTAAATTGTAAAAAAATTGAGAGGCTTTTAAAAAGGGGTAATGGGGTTGGCAGGTATTAAACAGCTAGAGTCACCTTTTTTATTGACTTGTCCCCTATTTTTAAGGTTGGTCACTAAAAGTCACTTTTTTTGCCGAAAGGTCACTATTGGTCATTTTTTTAAATTCTGAAGTCACTTTTTTAGTTTGAATGGTCTACTGCTCTTGCATAAAATTAAAAAAAATGTCCTATCAAATATTTTTTATTTACATATTAGTTCACCAGCTTTGTTGATTGATACCTAACGAAATTCGAGGGAAATTGGACAAGGCAACGAAAATTTACATTTGTAAAGAACTCGTAATTTTTTGATGCAGAATATTAAGATTTTTTTCAGTAAAAGCTTATTTTAAATGGAAGTTATAATAATTATGAATGTATTGTGTTGTGCTTGAAAGTAGTTGTAGGTATTTTTTTTTTATTATTATTATTTTTCAGTTAGGTACTTGAAGCTCATTCTTAAACTCGTAGTTTCAATTAAAGATTTATTAATAAAAAAAATCTTCAGAAAAAAGTTTTTTCAGCATTATCGCAGAGAAAAATATAGTTTGACTTATAAAAAAAAATTGGTATTTATTTTTGAGAAAAAAATTGAAAAATTTGTCACTTTTTTCAAAAAATAAGTCACTTTTTGCCTCATAAAAAGTCACTAATGGCTCATGGTTTTTCAATTTCACAGTATTTTTTTTTCAAAATTTGCTTACTCATTGTAAAATTACTCTGCAAACAATCTGTTTCATTTTTTTTTTCAATTTTGAATAATTCATAAATGTACTATGTGTTTGACTAATGAAGAGGGGTCACAAAATCACCAAAATATCTCAATTTTTTAAAAAAATAATATTCCACACTAATTTTTTAGAAAATGTTGAAAATTGATACACCCTAGTGAATACCTACCTATTTGTGTACCGTAATGTTGGGCTACTTTCAACAGGTGTTCCTCTTCAGTTTTGGGCCGCCTGGTGGCCAGAAAAATACATTTTTTCCAAAAGAACCAGTTCTACCGAGTAGAGGAACCTCTAATTGAGTTATTTTCATGACCCCCCCCCCACCATCACAAATGTCAACAAAGCAGTATAGCTTGAAAAATCATGTTTAAAAAAATCAACTTTTAAGCTCAACGAACTTTGATTTCAAAAATCGGAAATATTTCTAATAGATAATAGTCTGGACTAAGTCTGGACAATCCTCTATCAAAATCAAAATACTCAAATATTTCAAGTTTTCATGAAATGGCGACCCTGCTACGGACGTTTTTTTAAATGGGGCTACTTTAAATGGTTCTAATTTCTAATAAATAATCGAAAAAATTTGTTTTTTGTTACAATTTTACAATTTTTACCAATTTTTATGTTTTAAGCTTCTTAATGGCCATAATTTTGACAATTTTTTAAAAAAATGTGTTTTTTCAATTTTTGTGTTTTTTTTTTAATTTATTACCCATACATTTTTTTTGAAATTTTGGATTTACTCTAATCAAGAGATGCTCTGTGATTTCCTATACAAAAGGCCGTAAATAAATATTTCCTGCAAATTAAACGAGCAATTTAGTCAACGTGGAAAATTTCGTATCGTATAAGTTGCTAAAGTTAAGGGCTCTGTGCATGCGAGGTAAGTAATAAAATTTATAAACCGAGACAATACAATTGCGTCATGTTTAAATTGGGATGATTTTTGTGAAACGAGAAATCCATTATTTCGAGATAACAAATCGAATTAAATTTCGTGGCGGTTTGTTTTTGGAAAATTCCATCTTATGTGTACTTCGAAGATGTTTTTCCATCGTGAAACATGATTTTGCTTCTGGCTTGTGTTTAATAACCACTTGAAATCAAACGTGAAATAAGTTATCGAACTTTTCGCCACGTTGGATTTGTATCGAGCGAGAGTGGAATTTCGAGATAGATTCGACGCTGCGAGAAAAAAATATACGTGAGGTTTGAATTTTAAACAGATGGAAAGTCGCGTACTATAATTGATCGGGTTCTCACGTTCGAGTAGGAATTAACTTTTGTACCAAAAAAAAGATATAACGAAGACGTGATGTTTTAGATTAACTCGCACGTATAGGTTTACTCGAGTCGAATAAAAGGTGTAAAAACATTCTAGGTGGGAGTTCACGTACCGATGAGAGTCAATTTTGGATGATAATTTTTGCTATTTTGTTGGACGAGTGGTTTTGGTCTTTTTTTAGGATGAAATTAGATTGATTTCTTTTTCAAAAATTGTGATATAGATTGTGGTGTACCTAAAGAAATACCTACGTAGTTGGCTTGCATTGACTTGAAATCAATCAAAAATATACCGAGGCGTGTGAACTCAAAATGTTATAGTGTGCTTCGACAATAATGCATATTTCGTGTTCTACAGAAGTATTATTATTTATTTTTTTAGAAGGGTTGTTTTTCTTTCGCATTGGTACACGTGGCTTTTTACTGATTTACTACTGTCCCTGGCTTGTCTGGGGAAGAATAATTGCGAAAATGTGTAATATGGGAATATCTTCGAATGGTATTTCGATATTGAAATTAGGTACGATATCTAATTGAAATTCAAGGGAAAATAATTTTCATTCAAAAATTGAACAATTGAACAATTATGATTGATATACTTACTACTTGGGTACTTAGGCTACCTACTCTCTCATTCTGAATCAGTGAAAAGTCACTGATAAATAGTAAAATTAGCAGCACAGCAAAAATCAGCAAAATTCACTGATTTTCAGTGAATTTTCGCTGATTTTTCAAAGATTTTCCTTGATTTTTCGGCAAATTTCATAATAACTTTTACTGACTTTAGTGAATATTCACTGATTTTCCGGTGATTTTTCTCACTGATTTGTTTTCAGTAAAAAAATGTTCACTGATTTTCTCCTGTGCTGCAATTCTGACTGTTTCTCAGCGATTTTCGATAATTTTCACTGATTTATAATTGAGAAAGTACTTGAACTTTTCTACGATGTTTTTGCGAAATTTGATAATCTTGGAAGACGAAGATAATCATATTGTGTACTTTTACTTAGACAAAAAATTAAATCAGTTAAAATGGAAGGAAAATCTTTCTACCTAAAGTTTCCCTCCTCCTTTGAGTATGTATTTCCAAAAACTGACCACCAGAATGAAATTCAAATCAATAGAATTTAATTGAGTGATGAGTGGAAATTATCAATTTTTCTAGACATTGGGATTGTATGATTTTTTTGAACTGGTTTGCGATTTAGCCACCAAAAGTTATATCGTACGTAGTTTACAAATGAGATGATTTGATGGATTGGCATTTGAACGAAATCCCCCCCTCCAAGAAATGATGCAGGAGCCAGAACTTGTAATTTGGAATTGAAGCCAAAAATTATTTACAACTGATACAGAAATGTTCAAAATATCATAGTTTGAAAATAGGTATTCAAAATGTAAGAAATCTGTGAAATTATCACGTGAGTCGACGAGAGTAGAGTATTGGTTTCATGGTTTCACTTTTCTCTCTTGAAGGCTCTGAAGCCTCAAAATGCAATTTTCAAAGTTCCTGTGTACCATTTAGGCACATCCAAAATATCACAAAAATTATATTCCAGTGAGAAATTTAAAAAATTCTAATTTGAAAAAAAATGAGACGTATTTTTTCTAAATCAAGAGGAGATTTAGATTTAATTTAATCAAGTTTGATAATTTTTCTAAATTTTGGAAATTTTATTGAACAACAGTGGAAATTTTGGAAACACTGCACACTTAGAATACTCGTATTTATTTTGCTGATCCCACTGGTACTCTCCCAATTATAAATCAGTGAGATTTATCGAAAATTACTGAAAAACAGTCAGAATTGCAGCACAGGAGAAAATCAGATTACTGGAAAATTTGTGAATATTCTCTGAAAGGTCAGTGAAATTTATGAGATTTGCTGAAAAATCAGTGAAAATTTTTGAAAAATTAGCAAAAATTCGCTGAAAATCAGTGAATTTTGCTAATTTTTCCTGTGCTGCACTTCTGACTATTTATCAGTGACTTTTCACTAATTTAAAATGAGAGAGTACTTGATACTATATCTAGAAGCAGTGACATCGGAAGCTTTTTTTTGAGAGGTTGCAAAGTGATAAGTGAGTACAAAGACTTGGAATAACAGAATGATTTTCGGGGGAGGGGGCAAAAAGGAACCTTTTTTCGCACTGTTGACTCAAATAATTTATAATAATTATAGTTAATTGTGATTTGTTTCTGTCCGAGCGACGCGAGGGCGAAGCTTTGAAAAAATTGGGTATTTAATACCCAAATAAAAAGGCCTTTTTTATGTTTATACTTCGAAAATCCCTATCTAATGCAATTTGGGGGGTAATATTTAAGAACTTTTTTCAACTAAATTTGGGTCTTAGGCCATTTTGATCATCTTACCGGGAAAGGCCCTTTATTGATTTTTTTTTTAATATACAATATTTATTTATTTCACTGTTTTTTGAAGATAATTTGAATTTATGGAGTCTTCAAGTCGATTTGGGTACATTGAAATTTTATAGATTTTTAAAAGGCCGAGCTCCAAAAGTTTTGCCGGTACGTCCTGTGGGCTCTGCCAGTTCTTCGAAAAAATTCGGACCAAGTACAATATTGAACCTCTTTTTTGTCTCCTCGCCCTTCATTGGTCTTGAACATTGTCACTCGTAAAAATTGCCTAATCATTAAAGTATGTAGATTGAAATTCAGTAAAACCTGGTATCAAGTTTTATGAAACATTTCCTCTCCCCTCTATAGACATTATGTGATGATGTTCTTTCCATTCATTTTTCGTTCAAAAATTTTACCAAGTTTTGTAAAATTGGAAAAAATTTTGAAAATAATATGTTACATTTTTAAAAGTTTTGAATTACAAATTCTAAATTTTAGAAAATTTTGAAAAAATTCGAATTAAAAATTAAGCATAGTTTTGGGAAATTTCGGGGTTGGTTTTTGCCAGTTGTCAACTTTTGCTGAAAAATTATTCAAGTAAGCACTTTGCACCACATACCTACTCACTTATAATTTTTATTCGACATTTTTGTAATTTTCATTCGCTATAATATTTTTATAATTTCTCTCACTCCAAGAAATCTGTTCAGATCGTCTCTGTTCCTCCCCCTTCTTCTTCAACCCGCCCCAAATGCTCTGAGATTTTCAATCTGAAGAATGCAAAAAAAAAAAAAAAGGTTGAAATGGGTATTATTTTTTGAACCAAAAATTGTTTAAAATATGTACTTACTGAACATAAATTGAGGAGAATGATTCCAAACCTGTAAAGTGAATTTTTCTAATCACTTAAGCACTGCCTAAAACTTTTCAAAACTCTCTATCAACAAAAAATTGTCAAAATGTATGCTTATAGTAAGTACTTGAATGTGTAAGAACAACACTTTTGGTCTTCAAAAACCTTAACCTTATGACAGTTTTTTATAATCACTCTCATTGCGAACAATTTTCAAGGCCAATTTCATCGAGAGGCAAAATATAGACTAATTTCTAATCAAAATTTCTATTAAATTACTACTCGAAATATTTGATTCGTATTCTTGAAATTTTTCCATCAAATATGTATAGCTGTGAATTTGTGTCACTACGAATATCTCAATTAAGAAATTTTTACGACTCAAAGCAACAGTCCAAAGAGTATATTCTTTAATTGATTACCACGATTTAAATTTTTTTCGAAATACTGCGTTAACATTAATTGGAAAAAATTAAATTTGGGAATTTTCGGTGTATAAATGACTTAGAGGCCGCAACCCGACTTGTAAACTTTCATCATATCATTCTCTATACCTAAGAATTAGGTCGTGATAAATTTTGTGAAAATTTAATTAGCCCGAATAACGAAACACTCGTAAAGTCTCGAACGTCCTACGTATAGGTGTACTCGTATAAGATGACGAATACGACCGATTAAAAATTTAAAACGACTAGAATCTTCGTGCTTGAGCGAACAGGGATTACGTTTTGGGAACACGGTTTCGTTTCAGCAACGTACTTCGAATTCGGTTTACGTATGTGTGGCGAATCGACTCACATGCACACGTACACTGGTGAGGAAAGGCTCTCGCGGGAAGATGTACAGAAATGGATTGGAAAGATAGAGAAGATTAATCACTCGACGTACGACGGAAGAGATGTAGCGAAATATCTCGTTGTACGTAGGTATTTTGGAAAAAGACCGTGACCATAATAGAATTAATTTTTTAGCTATGGTTGGATGTGGGTTGTGTGTGTGTCGTTGCTGGATAAGACGCCGAATGTGCCTAAGTATTATTCAATTTGCACACTGGGATAAAATTTATCGTCGCTGGAGCATCTGTTGCTCGACAGACTCCTTCGAGTATACAATATTAAGTTAGCGAGGAGGGCGTTCGCAGCGAAATTTAATATACTCGCGGTTGTCGAATTCGCGAGCTTTTATTTTAAACAACCCATTTTGGTGGAAAGGTGATGTGTAAAAAGCAGTGTTGCAAAAATGAAGAAAAAAAAGAAAACCTGTATTTTTTGGGAAAACGAAAAAAAAAGAAGACCAAAAGTCACAATTTGAGGGGCTTGGTTCCAAAACTCACTTTTGCCACGAAAATTTACTACGTTTTCTTTGCGGATTTGGGTTCCGTTCTTAATGCTTCACGACTCTACAATCTCCATTTTCATGTTAACGCTTCGACTTTGCTATAATAGACGTAAGAAAAGTAACTTTGGTGTCAAAACTCACTTTTGTCTAATCGTTTTCCGTTGTTTTCTCAAAAAGTATCTTTTTGGCAAAAGTGAGTTTTGGAACCAAGCCCCTCATTTAATACTTACGTTTTTAAAAGATAAAAGGAAAATTAAAATTTTTCAGATTTTTTATCCCAAAAATAACCTTGAAATCGGTTTTTAAAAATTTCAAGAGTTCGTAAAATTGGAAAATATGAGTGAAATTTTTTTTACTCTCACAAGTGCCCACCTAAATTTTTTCAAATTTTTTAGGCGAGTGGCTTTTTTAAAAATCGAAGAAAAAAATGATTAAATTGAAAACCAATGCCACATTCGTATTCAGTACGTAAGCCAAAAAAGCACTTTATACGCTATTTGAGCGACCATTTTGCTCAAAGTCTAAAATTCTCAGCGAATTTTAGGAATTTAACTAAGCAGGTCCAAAAAAATAGTGTTAATCGAGATATTTTAATACGCTTAATGCAATCTGAAGTTAGTTCAAATCAAGCGTCAGTGAAATCATGAAAGGCAAAAATCAGTGCTAGATTCGTTTTCAGCAGCTCAAAGTATCCCTAATTGTGCTACTTATGCTTCTTGGGCGCCTATTTCACTCTGTCCAAAAATTCATTTTCTATTTAAATTTAGAATTTTTCAATCTTTGAGCGTTTATGAGAGAAAAAAACGGAAAAATGGAAAAAATAATGCCGGATTCATGCTGAGCTCGTCATAATACCCTGATAAACACTTTTTTGAGTCATTTAGATTAAATTCCTGAAATTAAATTTTCTGCCTGCATTTTTTCAGTTGGTCATAGTAAATCAATGAAAAATGAGAATTTTAGACTTTAAAATGGTCGCTCAAATAGCGTATCAAAAGATTATTTAACCTGCTGAAAGTGCTGAACACTTATCTACAATAGTATACCTACCTACCACTGGCTCAAAAAATCTGAATAAACTAAGGCGGGTGCAGAATATTTCCAAAAACGCGTGAGAATTTTCAAAATGGATATATCTTAGTGCTGGAGATTAGTCAATTAAATGAGCGATGAAATTTTTACTATCAAATTTTCTGCACTAAATTTTACCTACCACTGACATAATGACAATTTTTTAGACTAGAAAGAAAAAAATTGACGAATTGATGTAATGACATCTGATAAAGTCTCGAAAAATTATAGAAATGTCAATACAGAAATGTTTAGTATTGAAAATTTACTTTTTCAAACTTTTTGCTAAAATGTTAGATATTTTATTATTTTTCCTGTTTTTTTTTAAATCTTAATTTTAGGTAAGTAAATGAAATTTTTTGTAACTTTCAACATTTTGTCAGATATTCCTCTAGCAATTTTAAAAATTAGAAAAAATAGCATAAATACTTCGGTATTTGGTATTTTTAAAAAAGGTGACAACTAAAAAAATTGAATATATTTATCTGATATAGGTATATATTTTTTTAATTTTCAAAGTTGCTAAGCAATTCAAGAATTAATAAAATTTGGCATTTCTGTAGGTAATTATTTAACATTTTGTCAGACATTTTTTTAGGTAATTTTAAAAATTTGGAAAAGAAATTGTCCCTCTAATGCTAAAAGGTCGTAACTACAAAATTTACCTATTTTTGGTTTTTTTTTTTTGCTGAAATGACAACTTTGGGACGTCCTCAATGGTGAAAACATCATTTCAACTGAAAAGTCAAACAAACCTTTAAAATTAAGGAAAGCTGATGTAACTCCATATTCTGAAAATTTTGAAACATTTTGGTCGTAACTCCATCAAATTGTCCCTCTAATGCTAAAAAGTCGTAACTTCAAAACTTTACTTTTTACAAGAGTGATTAAAAACTGTATTACTTATGATTTTTGAATTTTGTGAATGAGGTGATGATTTTAATATGCTTTTTTAGTGTCTAAGAATGAATTTTCAATTATTTTTTTTCAAAATACCGATTTTTAATTCGCCGTAACTCCATAGGTTTACCCACTGTGTTTAAGTATAAAAAGTCGTAATAACTTCATTTTAAAAATTAAAAATTGGTATTTTGAAAAAAAAAATTAAAAATTCATTCTAAACTTTAAAAAAATATGGTAAACTCAACACCTTCTCCACGAAATTCAAAAATTTCAAGTAAAACAGTTTTTTAACTCTTCTGTAAAAAGTGTAGTTTTGGAGTTACATAGATAAGTACGACCTTTTAACATTAGAGGGATGAAATGAACAAATCAAATCACGAAAATTAACAATAAAAATTGAAGCAAAAATTCACCAAT
The DNA here is from genome assembly GCA_033439095.1 of Pseudococcus viburni. Lineage (NCBI taxonomy): Eukaryota > Metazoa > Arthropoda > Insecta > Hemiptera > Pseudococcidae > Pseudococcus > Pseudococcus viburni. The sequence continues at coordinate 115,000 of JAVBJF010000410.1, read as the reverse complement.
ATTATAGATTTTTGGTTGGCACAAAACCCTAAAGTAAGTAACCTTATTTCAAATCAATGATAATTCTAAACATTTCATCAGTTTTTTAAAGTCAAATACGATTTTTTTTCTATTTATTTTTCATTTTTTTCTATTCGATACCGAAGTAATATTCAGAAACGTATCGATGGGGGGCGGGGGGGGGGGTAACTTACCTTTCTAGCGGGATTTTTCAGTATTCAGTTGGGAAAATTCATCTTTAATACGTTGGGAAAATTTATCATTTGTACTAATATTTTTCCGGATATTGAGAGAACCGAATCGATTGTACTTTTATTTTCTTTTTTGTGAAAAAAAAACAGAAAACAATGATCCTCATATTTCATCAAGTTGAAAAAGTTTACTTTTTGTACCCATATATTTTTCCAACTGGAAATTTTTTTATACCTATTTTCCCAAGTTGAAAATTTTTCATTATTTTTCAAGTTGAAAAAACTTTCATATTTTTCTAAATTTGAAAAGTTGGACATTTGTACTTTCTTATTTTTTTTTATTTTTTTTTCTAATAGAAAAGCAGTAATTAAATGATCATTTTTATTTTTTAGGGGAAAATTTATCAATTTGTATTCATATTTTTCCATTTTGGGAAGATTGAACAATTTACCAAATTTTTTTAAACACAAAAAAACAATCAATGTTTAAGGTCACTGCTTCCTGGAAGAGGGTATGTCATTTTAGACTCAAAAATACTTAATCTTCTGTTGCGCTGAATTTATTTTCTAAAACAAATTGAAGAGGTAAGAAAATTTTTTTCAGGAATAGAAATGTTTTTCCTGATGAAAATTGTCATAAATTCAAAAAAAAATACCAAAACCAAAAACAACTTTTTCTGTTTTTGAAACCGAAAACAAAAAAATTGAAACATTTTGATCGTATTTTTTTCAAATTGAACCATTTCTATCAAGAATAGTGAATTTAACAGGTAAATTTTAAATAATCTTACAAAAATTTTCTCAATTTACGTTTTTTTTTTCCGTTTTCAAGAAGAAAATTCGTTCGTCTCAGAACCGAAAAATTTAATTTTCGCAACACTGGTGAAAATACTGGGATTATTTTTATACGGTGGTGTTGCTTCTTGAGCGATCCGCATGTTTCCCAGGTTGTCGTGTTAAAAACAATAACTCACCGTGGAAATTAAATTGTCAGCTTCAGATCGGTTGGCGAATTTTTATCGTTAATCAATTACCGAATTTGAGGAAAAATGGGTGTTTTTCTCGCCTCTCTCGTCATCGTCATATTGACGTAGGCAGGATCGCGAATAAGCGCCGAAAAACCGCGGCGAAATCTCATCAAATTTTCCTTTTACACGCTTAGCTACGTTATTGAATTATTAATGCGTTATTGGATTGAGTTAATCGGGGCGCAGCGCTGTGTTTCGGTATTTGTAGCTATAGGTATGCGGACGCTTTTAAATATACGACTTAATTAGCGTTAGGGTTGTAAACGTTGTTGTCGAGGTGGTGCGTTTTGAAAAGGGGTAAAAAAAGAAACGTTATTGCCGGCCACTCGATATTTAATTCGATAGAACGTTTCGCGATTCTTATTAAAATATCCATCGGACGGTGTAATTTAATTATCAAAAAGGGCGTAAATTATAATGGGAAATACGGTCGGCGTAACGCAACAGGACTCGTAAAATTTAGCCGGTCACTTTATTATATCGCACACATCATTAACTTCTGGCAAGTTGAACAACAGTGTAAACATTAATTTTACGAATCCCCTGTCGACCCTTAGTTATCACTAAAATTCAGTTATAACGACGCTACCCCACAAACCGGCCAAGGAGATTAAACATCGAAGATACAATTTGATACGACCCTTGTTTATCCGTTCGTTTTGGTAAAGTTTATCTTGATGGATTGGTTATACACAGAGAGCTACGCCATACTGTCATGTATAGACTCAATTGTTCCACCTCGAACGAGCCACCTCTGTCCAGAATCGGTCTACACAGTACCATTTTCAAGCCACCTCGTCGTAGGTACTATTTACTCTTGGAAATTTATTATTGTTTTGATAACCTTGCCGGAATCTTTGCCTCTCCGTGAGTATATTTAGACAAGTCTATTACAAGTTGAAAAATTTCACTCAAGGTTGTGCTGAGTTGGCAAGTTATAGACCCGAAGGTATGGAAGTAATGGCCAGCGAGGAGGGAGGAGTATGCGACGAGAAATTTCTCAAACGTTTTGACGTCGTATTTGTAGCTGGGTTTGTTTTTCCTGACTCGTTAAAGAAAATGCCGACCGGGGTCTTTTAGGTGTGGTATTATTAACGAATTAATCATTTATTTTTCGAGGTGCCGGTGCCGATGTCGACGCCGGCGGTTTTCGAATTCATGCTCGATTACAATTGAGTGTGAAATATGACGAAAGGTGTGTGCGTGGTTTTGATGGAAATTGGTTATATGGCTAAGTCGAACGGAAAAATAAGTCGAGCTGAATTAATTCAAACATAATAAAAGTCTTGGTAATAAATGGCCAGAATTAGGAAAGTATTGGAAATCGTGTGCTAATCCCAGGTAGATGTGTTTTTTTGAGTGAGAAATGAAATGAAAATCATTTTATTTGATTTGTGTGATAATTAAGTTGCTATGCGTGGGATTGAACTTTGAACTTTTATGGAGATTGCATTATTTTCTATCGGTGAGTTCTTGAATGTACTTTTCAGGTTCCTAAATTTTTTATTGAATGGTTTCTCCGATCAAATCTTTATTTTTTTCTTTAATGTTGCTTGAATTAATGAAATCGATTTTTCTACTCGTGTTGACTCAATAAGTATCAAATGAGCCAATTTTTAAACCTTTTTTTGTGTTTATTTTTTTCAAACGTGTCTAAACTTTCAGTTTTAGTACGTACATTTTTCATTAAATTGTCAATTTTGTCGTTTTTGCCGGATTTGAGTATTTTACACATGTGTCAAATAACAAGCTGTCTATTGGTCATAAAAATCATAAAAAACCTTAAATTGATGAAAAATTTAAAAAAATCAATAATTTTTCTTTTATTGAAACTTTTTCATTTCTAGTCGATTAGTTGTTAGATGAATCGATTTTTATGTCGAATTTGTCAATTTTACTCATCTCAAGCGTTATAATTTTTAAATTTGCCAAATAATTTAGTTTCACAGCCAGTTTTGTTTTTAATACACATGTCAGTTATGCCAATTTTCGTGGAGATTTTTTTCAATTTTGACACGAATTCTCATGTTTTTCGATTGTACACAAAAATATGTCATTTTGACTTGAAAAAGTCACTTTGACTTAAAAAATGTCATTTCGACGAAAAAATGTCACTTGAATTATTGAAAAAAGGAATTTTGATTGGAAAAATTTTATTTTGACTAAGAAATGTCATTTTGACTTCTAAAATGACACTTTTAAGTACATTCAAAAATGTCATTTTTACTCGAAAATGTCACCTTGAATTAAAAAATGTCACTTTGACTGGAAAAATAAATTTTGGCTTAAAAAAATTCTATTTTGACTGAAAATATAATTATGTCATTTCAACTAAAAAATGTCACTTACCCAAAAAAAATGATTTTTACTAAGAAAAATTCATTTTGACTAAGATATGTCATTTTGTCTGAAAATAATGTCATTTTTTGTCTGAAAAGTGGAATTTTGATTTTAAAAATTAATTTTGACTAAAATTATGTCATTTTATCGATGAAAAACTATCATTTTGACTAAACTAATGTCATTTTGACAAAAAATAATGTCATTTTTGTCTGAAAAATGTAATTTTGACTTTAAAAATGTCACTTAGGTACACTGAAAATAGAATGTTTGACTAGAAAAAATTTTGTTTTGACTGAAAATATGTCATTTCGACTAAAAAATGTAACTTAGACTGAAAAAAAAAGATTTTTACTAAAAAAAAAATTTATTTAAGAAATGTCATTTTGACTGAAAATAAGATCATTTTGATTGAAAAAAATGTCATTTTTTTGTCTGAAAAGTGTAATGTTGAATTGAAGAATGTCACAGACTGAAAAATAAATTTGACTGAGAAATGTCATTTTGACTAAAAATATGTCATTTTGATGGAAAAAAATCATTTTGACCACAAAATGACATTTTTTGTCCGTAAAATGTAATTTTGACTAAAAAAATATGTCTTTTTGACAAAAAATGTCATATTGACAAAAAATGTCATTTTGACAAAAGATGCCATTTTGACAAAAAATGTCATTTTGACAAAAAATGTCATTTTGACTCAGAAATGCCATTTTTTTATCTGAAAACTGTAATTTTGACTGAAAAAATGTAATTTTGATGGAAAACTATAATTTTGACTAAGAAATGTCATATTGACTGAAAATATCATTATTTTTTTGTCCGTAAAATGTAATTTTGGCAAAAAATGCCGTTTTGTCTAAGAAATGTCATTTTGACTAAGAAATGTCATTTTGACTAAGAAATGCCATTTTGACTAAGAAATGCCATTTTTTATCTAAAAAATGTTATTTTGACTAAAAAAATTTATTTTGACTGAAAATGTCATTATGCTTCAAATGTCAACACTGTCAATTTTCAAAAAAAAAAAAAACACTCAAGTATTAGTTTTATCACAAATACCGATTTTTGGTTATTCTGACACAAATGCGATTTTTGTCAATTTCGAAAATTTCAATTTTGTTCATATTGACACAAAGTCAAAGCTACATAAATCAATTTTCAGGAAAATTCTCCTTTTCAGTTTCATCTCAAACGCGGTTTTCATCAATTGTGACACAAAAGTCCTTCTTTGAAGTTTAAAATTTTATTCTAAAGACATTTTTTATTAATTTTAACACATATGCAATATTTGTCAATTTTGACACCGCAGAGACGTGAAGACATTAAAATCGATAGAAAATCATAATCGAGGGACGCGAACCCTCGGTACCCCATTTTTAGCCTCACTCCCCTCAGTCCCCTCCCTATTTTGAGTCAATATAAAGTAGGCAATATGGATGTCGATTTCGCATGAGTCGAGCCTTCTGGGTATGAATATGAAATAAAATATACGATTGGAGCCTCCCATGTCTCATTTTAAGAAAAAATGCAAATCATATAATTAAATTATTTAAATATTGGATTGGAGCCTCCCCCTCCGCTCACCTCAAAGTACCCCAGGAAGAATACAAATCGAATACCAGTTTTTGAGTAAATACATGCCACATTTTTATATATTTTTTTAAATTTCATACTATAAATTATGTAAGTATTGATACCTACATTTATTTTTTAGTCGTTTTTCACACGTGTGTCAGATCTGTCATTTTTTGCACATGTATCCAAACTGTCAGTTTTATACGTAGACACTTGTATGTCAAATGTTGAGAAATAGGTTCATAAAATTTTCATAAGTTTTGAACTTCTTTACGTATTTATTTGAAATGTCCCTATGATCTCAATTTTGAACCTAAAATTTATTTTACAGATATCTTATCCCTCCTTAGTGACTTTTCAGTTCACTTTCTTGAACTTCACCAATAATTGTTCAATTCCCCTCCCCCTCCCGCCAGCTTTAAAGCCAAAGCTTACCCGAAAATCACCTCCGCGGCTATTGAGGTTTTAAAATGCACGAACACGAAACCGATCCGTCAAGAGTAAATTTACGTATGGCGAATCGTAGCTCGTAATAATAATAATCATCCGTCGATGGATAAAATTGATTGGACGGCGATGATCCCTTATGCAAGCAGAAGTGCCGAGGCTACGTGATTACGCAGCGTACCTCTCACCTTATTACGTTAATTTGAATAATGATTGGTTTTTGATAAATGTGCTCGTTTTAATATGACATTTTAGGAACGTTTGCTGTTGTCTGTGTTACCGAGGCATGTGGCGATGGAAATGAAAGCCGACATCGCTGGAAAACCTAAAGATACCATGTTTCATAAAATATACATTCAGAAACACGAAAACGTCAGGTATGTGACAGTTGTACGTATAGTGATATATGGCCTCAAAAATATTATAATTAATAAAATATATATACCGTACAAATGGACGCTTAAATTTAGCCGTAGTTATGTAGCAATAAGAATATGCAATGCTAATGAATTTGGTAAATTATTACTTACTACGAGGTACCTAAACCTATTGAGATCGTTTTAATATTGCATTTCCAGTCAGGTCTCAATTTCACAAAAAAAACTCATCTAATGGACTGAGCTGTTACAAACGGTTTTTTGATTAAAATAACAAAATCTAGCCTGGAAGCCTTTTCCTCCTCCTCCTCCTTTTTGTGGATCCACCTCCCTATCTTTGAAAGGCGTGTAGCACCTCCCCTAAGGGTTCTAGAAAAAAAATTTCTTCACAAAAGTTGTTTCTAAACATCTCAGCTACAAATTACTTTCCATTGAAAATCCAACTAGGGGCCACTGGTGTCCCTCAAAATTAAAAAAATGCTTCAAAAAATCATCAAATCACAATTTTTTCAACTTTGAATTTTTTAAAAACGATTTTTGACTTTATGTTTTGCAAAATTTCTTTCAATTCAATATTTTGAAGAAACTTTTAAAAATATTAATTGAAAAAACAGGTTCAGAAAAATTTTAATAAAATTGTTATTTTTTAAAAAATTCTAATTGGATATAATTTTGAAAAAAATTAGAATTAAAGAAATGAAAAAAATAGAGTTGATAAAATTTAGAAAATTTGGATTTGGAAATTAGAATAAATTAGGTCTCAGATTGTCGAAATCCCATTTGTGGCAAAAATAATTGGTAGATGGTAAATTTGAAGGGCACTGGTGGTCCCAAATTGGATTTTCAATAGAAAGTAATTTGTGGTTGAGGTGTTGAGAAACAACTTTTGTGGAAGATTTTTTTCCTATGACTCATAGGGGAGGCTCGGAAAAGGGAAGGAAAAAAAGACATGTGGAATAATTTTTTTGTTTTTATGACTAAGAAATGAATCGATCATAAAATTGCTTTCAATAGCTCAGTCGAACGAATTTGAAATTTAGACTTTACTATTGAATGATTTTTTTATGAATTCACTCGTCGTTGACGAAGCTTTTAAGTAATCCTTCTGAAATGCATTTTTCTCTACTTGCAGCATCCTATTCGCTGATATTTGCGGCTTCACTTCATTATCGGATCAATGCACCGCTCAAGAATTGGTCAGACTGCTAAACGAACTGTTTGCTCGGTAATGAGAAAACATCTTCGATACCTTGAAAATCAACCGTGCTCGTAGTTAGATATTTACTCATATACGAAAGTATTTAATCAGCTTTAAAGCCAATCGTGTTTTATGAATTTGGATTGGATTTCTATGCGGGAAATAGGTCACCGTCGAAGTTTTAATTAAACCTTTGACACGGGTTCGTCTTTGGTAATATAATATTTTACGAAGAAATTTTCTATGTCGGTAGCTCTACGTTTGGAACGAAATGGTAAAAATTGAATTGGAAAAAAATAAAGAGGAAGGTTGATGAAAATTTATTTTTCGAGTGTTGCATAATTAGTCAGCGCAGTGCTAAGTTCGGCGTGTTTGTGAAATTTCATTTATTCTGTATTAATTAACAGAATGACGCGAAAAACGTGTGTAATCTCGAAACGATAACGTAAATGGTACTCGTTTATATATTGTCTGGTTTAATTTGAGCATTCGTGTCGTGTACCTACCGTTGCGTTGGGTATATTAATTTAATAGACGAGAATACATACGTATGCTGTACAATTCGAGATTTTTATTTTAGTGCCTTGAATGAGTAATTTTTTCCTCGTGAGGTGGATTTTTCAAATTTGTAGAGAAAATCCAACATCTTTTGATTGAGATTTAAAAAAAAAAATAGAATTCTGAAACTCTCTTCGACATATTTTTTGTTCAATTTTTATATTTTGATTTTTTTCTCTGTTTTGCAGATTCGATCGTTTGGCTCAAGAACATCATTGCCTGAGGATAAAATTGCTAGGAGATTGTTACTATTGCGTGTCTGGATTACCAGAACCGCGTCCTGATCACGCACATTGTTGTGTTGAAATGGGTTTGGATATGATCGACGCTATCGCGCAAGTACCAATTTTATTTTATTCGCAGGATCGATGGCTAATGTGGTGAAATTATTGCAACCATTGGTGATTATGATCGACCAGACGAATTTTTTGATTTTCTCGTTTCTATTTCGATGTCCAGTGTGGAAAAAAACTCGTGAGAGATTTTTTTTTAATTTGTGTGCGTGTATTTTGAATGTGTGAATCAGATAGACAGGTCCCACCTCCCCTTGGCAGATCAAATTATTTTTATTCTAAAAACTTGTTGTTAACCCTGTTTGACAGAATTTCGAATCGAAAGGACTATGGTGGAGGACGAGGATCACGCCACTTTATTCACAAAAAAAAACTCGTAAAAATTTTAATGAATAGAAAAATTAATTATAGCGAAGAAAAAATTATTTTGCTTGGATTTTAAGGAACAGATTTTAAGGAGAATGATGGGAGGGGAGGGGAGGTGAGGATTAAATTAAATATCTAAAATTTCAAAAAATTGTGGTGAAATTTTTCCAAAATTTCAAGGAGGGAAAAACTAAATATAAAGTATAAATGAGCGTTTCATTAGGTATCCTGATGAGTCAATGGGTAAATCTTACGTTAGGTAAATCAGAGAAAGGGGAGAAGGAGGAAATAAGGAGGGAAGGAAAGGGGAATACTCAATATTTTTAAATTCAAAAAAAGTAATATTTATCCAAATGTGTTTCATATTTTACTTATGAAAAATTGTGAAAAAGTAGTCCAGAAAAATATTAGGTATCTGGTATCTATCATAAGTGTTTTTTTCTTTCGTTTGGAATGTTGAAAATCAACACCTTTTTGTACTTTTGTCCTCTATCCTTAATTCAGAATCGCTGAAATTCCCTCTCATTGTGTTTGAGCATAAATTGAGCCCCAAAAAAGAGGTCGAAAATTAACAAATTGGAGATTTTTTGAAAGTAAAAGTAATCACCTACCCCCTCCTCCCCCCCCATTTCAGGATAACTTTTTCATTTCATTTTTGCTTTCATAATTGACTTCGGAAATGATCCAAAATACTCTCTTAATTTGAATCAGTCAAAAACTGAAGATTTAGGGGTAGATGTCCCAGTTTGCATCAGGTTAAGCTTTTTATCAATATAAAAACAGGTGTAATTTTATTAAATGTTAGGTTTTGGATTTGGAAAAAATCTGATATTATTCAGAAAAGTATCTAGAATATGAATTTGATGTTGAATTCCATAAAAAAATGAATGGAAAGTTTGTAGAAATGAATTTTGACAAAATTTCTTAGTTGTACCAGTTTGCATCAGCGATGTCCCACTTTGCATCATATCATGTCCTAGTTTGCATCATATTCAATTTTATGGCGTTTTTTTATTGCATTTATAGCTTTTTTTGGTTTCTGGACTAAAATAATAGTCACCAATATTACCTAGAGGATGTCAGAAGAAATTTTTCAAAAAGAAAATCAGACAGGACGTGAATTTGGGTGAGCCTTTTTTGGCCCCCGGAATCGCGGAGTGTTTTTTTTTTGTTTTCTACCGTATTAACGTGGTTCTTAGTCAAAGATGTCGTGTTTGCTCACACTGTTTTATTGTTTCTGCGTTTATTTTTTTCAAGTTAAATTTATTTTGGAAAAATTCTTTTCACATCTACTATTTTTTTAAGTGTATTTTTCCAAGTTTGATTTTTTCGGAAAAATTCTTTTTAAGTACATCTACATTTTTTTGCGTGAATTTTTCCAAGTTGATTTTTTTGGGAAAATTCTTTTACATGTATAATTTTTTACCTGTCGAAAAAAAAGTTCATCTTCAAAAAAATTTACGTAAAAAAATTGTGCATGTAAGATTTTTTCAAAAAAATTCAACTTGGAAAAATTCACGTTAAAAAGCTGTTGATGTGAAAAATATTTTCCAAAATGAATTACGCGTAATTTGGAAAAAAACGCAGAAACAATAAAACAGTGTGAACAAACACATCTTTGACTAACAACTACGTTGAAAGTTAAAAAAATGAAAAAAACACACCCTTCACAACTCTGGAGACCGAAAGAGGCTCTCGTTGGGCACTGTAGGTAGTGTAGATATATTTTCAAAAAAATTTAATCATTGAAATCATCATGACGCAAATTGGGCAGCTATTAATCCAGCCGCTGGCCCAGTTTGCATCATCCTGATGCAAACTCGTACTCTAAGGACTAATCATGTCCCACTTTGCATCTTCGATCTTATTAATTAAAAAAGGTGCTCAAAACATTTGATTATGAATAAAACGTGATCTGATTGTATTTACCTAGACGTAAAAATTCGAAGTTCATGAAAATAACTTGATTTTATAGTGAAAAGTGAGTTAAAAACATGCGCCGATCAACTATTGCTCGTAGTTACAAAATGTGATGAAACTTGAACCACTAGGGTAGGAAATTTCAAAAAGTAGTTTTAGTGGATATTTTCTTCCGTGATTAACATAGTCTGGCGTCATTTTATAAAAGAGACTCTAAATTTCAGTTTAAAATTTTTCCCAGAACAAAAATGCATAACGTTTCCTTATTTTTTGCTTGAAAAGTCAAAACTGATGCAAACTGGGACTATGATGCAAACAGGGACGGCTACCCCTACTGATTCAAATCGTCACTGGATTGGCAGTGAAATTCCACTGATTCCACTGTTAATCTGTGAAATTTGACTACCATTCAGTGAAAAATTGCTGATTCAATTGGTGAATTTTCATTTTTGAATCGGTAATTTTTTTCTTAACTACAAAAATTAATCAATAAAAATTTCAATTTTCTAATTGAATAAGTAAATTAAAATCTTTACTGATTCATTTCATAAGAAAAAAAATACTGATTCAAAAATGAAAATTCACCAATTGAATCAGTAAATTTTTCACTGAACTCTTCAGTGACTCAATTCTGCCTTTTTTAATCAGTCAATTTGACTGATTCGAGAGTAATTCAAAAATAGGTGAATACGTTATTTTTCAGAATTTGAAGCCTACCCCCACCCCTCCCTCTTCAAAAACTTTTCTTTTATTCGTAAATTTTAATTAGAAAAAAATTTAAAATCCATCATTGTTCATTTCCAAAACTTGAGGGCAGCTTACCCTCCCTCCCCCTCCCCACTCACCTTACCATTAGTCTAGAAGAAAACTTTTTAAAATCATTTTTTTAATGTAAAAATCAATTTGAAAAAAATGTAAAAATTTTAATGTAGAATTTTTGGTAAGTACCTATCCAATTTTTAGCGTCAGATTTTTCAGACTGATCCATTCCCCCTTCTCCTTGTTATAACAGCATGCAACTCTTTTCGAAATTTTTTCTTCATATTAAAATTTTAATAAAACTAGACTGCATTTTCCATCTAAAATATGGTAAAAAATAATGATCTGAGGATTGAAAACTTGAAAATTATAGCAACACTCTGAAAAAATCTAAACTGCTCCCGTTGGAGATCGTAATGAACCTATGTAAATCACCCTTAACTCCTCCATTTATCAACATTACGAATGGATATGGCAAAACTTCAAATAAAAATTACTCTCTCTGCAACTCAAATTATTAATAAAACCCTCCCTCATCCCCGCAGCGCCCAATTTCCTCTCTTTTTTCCTAGCTCTTGCATCGTGTGCTTTTACTTATGTTGAAATGATTCTTTTAAGTGATTAATAAGCGCAGTCTGATGGAAATTTGATACAAGTTAATACACGAGTTATGGTTGTACGTAGCTACGTACACATTTCATCGTATACGAAGGACTTTCTGCTTCGTTTATTTCCACTCGATTACTAGTCTCTTTCTCTCTCCTTCCTTCGCGTTCTCTTCAAAAGACGTCCCTTTTTAAAAGGTTCAAATTTTTATTCATGCAATCATGCGAACATTCTGGTTTTGCTTTTATTATGCACCCGATCGACGTTCCATCAAACGAACGTTTATTCAACCAAGGAGAATTTTCGGTAACGTTTTATACGTAATAAGGGGAAATTTTTTATCTCTTGAGGTGTGTGGGTATTTTTCACGTTTAATGTTTAATTTCTCTTCCCCTTCGTGATATGAGACAGATTTCAATGCGGTTCGTGCAAATGTTTACAGCATGACTCGTAAAAGTAGAGCTAATAATCGTAAATTATTATTGTTTACTGTGCAAATAACCCAACCATATTAAGTACACCTAACGAGCTTTTTCCTTTCGTTCAAAGATGTCTAAAAGATGCGGAAGAGAATAATAATCAAGTGTTTATAAATAGATTGGTCTCAACTGATGATGTGGTCAAAAATTGCAAGAGTAAGGCAAGAAGAAAAATTTTCAATGTGTGGACCAGGGTTGTGCAGAGAAAATCCGGGTCCGGGGGGAAAAATTGAAGAGCAAAAAGGTCTCACACAATGGGGATGAGGCTCAAAAAATCCAAATTTTTTATTTTTGAGTTCCAATACATCGCAAAAGAAGGAGGCTGTGGAGACTAGAATTAAAAAAAAATTGATCGATTAATATCTTCCGATCGTCCAAGAGCCTTCAATTCTTTAAAAATTTTCAAAAATTCAGTGAGAGTGGTATTTTTGAAAATAATTTTTTTTTAATTCCAATAAAATTCAAAATTGATTAAGTAAATCAATTTCAGAGATTGTTTATTACCTGTGTAGACCAAGAAGTACAATTTTTTGCAAAAATCAATATTTTGTAGCTTTTTTTACGTTCTCCTATTACACAGCGATTTTCTCGAAAAAATTGTGCTTTTTGATCTACACAGTCACTAAATAAGGCCTAAAATTGATTTTAATAAATTTTGAATTTTTGACAATTTTTACAATTTCTAAAGAACTGAAGGCTCTTGCGTGGTCAGAATTATTCGATTTTGAATTTTTCAAATATAATTTTCCAGTCTCCCTAGGCCTCGTCTTTTGCGCAGTTTTGAAACTTAAAAATCGAGAATTTTGGGTTTTCAGTCCGTTCTATCACACAACTAATGTATTTCAGTCCTGAAGGGGCCCGGAGGGAAACTCTCTTTCCCCTCTCTGCACAGGCCTGATGCGAATACTGGTTCGATAGGATACCTAATTACCTACCTACGTATATAGAAAAGAATCCAGATTTAGCAATAGCTTAATAATAGGTAATGGAAGAAAATTAATGGAGACAAATTTTGAAGAAGGGAATTGTCAACAACATAAATTTTTCCGAAGCGAAGTTCTCGAACGGACATTTTTCCGAATAAGCTATTTCCCGAGTGGAAAAATCTCAAATAGCCAATTAACCGAAAAATTATTTTCACCAAAGGTTTTCCCCTGATATTCCTTTTCAAATGTGAAAATTCGAATTTCATAGTACTAAAATTGGCTGGATTTATCACCCTCCCTCTATTTCTCAAACACTGGCTCTGAATCATTAAAAAATTCTTTTCTGATTGATCTCTTCCAAATTTTTAAAATGGTCACTTTTGATCCAATTTGGGCCTAAGAATATTTTTTGACCCTTATCAGGAAAGGCCCTTTCAGCTTCTTTGCAAAAAAGAGCCAATCCTACCTTCAAACAACGCTTCCCTGGGATCTCTTAAAATATGAGAAATTGGTCTCAAGAAAATATTCGCCATTGATCCTGCGCCTCGACCAATTCGAAAGTATCGATGGTCGAGAGAATATTTCGGTAGTGTATGTGAATATTTTTCATCATGTATGTAATGAACAACGATATGTGTAGGTTAGTGCGTGAAGTCATGGGTGTCAATGTAAACATGCGAGTGGGTATTCATACCGGACGAGTACACTGCGGCGTGTTAGGCTTACGCAAATGGCAATTCGATGTTTGGTCGAACGATGTAACATTGGCCAACAACATGGAAAGTGGTGGCGTACCAGGGTAAGAGTTTCGAAAAATCCCTTCGAAATGATCCCCATCGGGGTACGTACAATTGGTCTAGTTTATTCACCGCTGATATATTATTTCAGTCGCGTCCACGTAACAAAAGAAACGCTGAAATATTTGGACGGAATGTATAAAGTGGAGCCTGGCAATGGCGGAGAGCGTAATTCGTATTTAAAAGATCACAACATCGAGACGTTTTTAATTGTACCAGACGACGTTGGAATATCATACGTAAGCTATACCCTAGAACGCTTAATAAATCTTCTCCCATATGAATTTTTTTTCGCTCCTCGTTTGTACGTTATAAAAACAATTATGCTAATTTTTTTCGAAAAAACTTTGTCGCTTAGAAGAAGATACTCGAGGGTGACAATTTATGGTAATTTTATTCATCTTGGTGTGGTTTTTTTCTCTGTTCGTTACAGACTCGACACAAGCATAGGAAACCTAATTCAGGCTTTGCTCAAAATGGTAACTTGTCCAAAGAGTATAGAATTATGGGACATAATCCTCAATATTGCACTGCCAATAAGTACGTATTATGGTGTGGTTGAGGTTTTGATGAATGATGTGTACCGTCGACTCGAAAAAATGGTAATTATGGTCGATTAATGTGACGTGTATTTTTCGCAGTATGAATTACGAAGATTTAAAAGACGAAGTTAATGAGTATTTGTTGAGGGCCATTGACGCCAGAAGCATTGATCGGTTGAGAACTCAGTATTGTCGTCCTTTTACCCTTTCATTTAGAGATAAGAATATTGAAAAGAAGGTATGTATTAAATTAGTTAGTTTTTTGTGGATTTTATTCCAGTTTTCATTTTTTAAATTACGTTTGGCCTTAAATTGAATAATTTCAATACTTGGTAATTTTGAGAATAATTGGTGTGTTAAAAACTTGAAATTCGAAAACTTTATCTCAGTTTTTGATTTTTTAAAGTCTGCCCATTTTCAATTTTTTAAAAGATTTTCTCAAAAATCTTAAAATTTTCAATATTTTTTTAATTTTTAGAAAAATTTTGCTTGAAATCTTTCAAAAATTTTGAAAATTGTCAAGTTTTATCTTTTTTGGGGGGATTTTTGACATCTAGTTTCGTATAGAAACTACAATTTCAAGAAATTACCAATATTTTCCAAACCTATAAGAAATTGTTCAAGTACATTCGCACAATTTTTCAGAAGTTTCCAAGATTTGAAAATAAAATCCTCCGCAGTATTTTGTAGATACCTATCTATATTGATTTTCCAATTATTGGAGAAATGGAAAATTTTCTAAAAAAAAATATACGAGAAAAATTTTTATGAGTATTGTTGAACATTTTAGAAATTTTTGAACGTTTTTTCTAAACAGTCTTGGTTTTAAAAAATTAAATGATAAGGAAATTGTTCCATCATTTTGTGAAAAGCTCTCCACTTTATTCATAATTGTTGTATCTATAGGTACTTATTTACAATTTTTTAAGCCCTTTTCTTTAATTAAATCTGAATCAGTCAAATTTAATAAAATTCTGCCTTACTGAAAATCAGTGCGTTTTTTTTACTAATCATTCAGTCAAAAATTTCTAATTTTTTCTGTCAAATTGAGAATTGACTGTGAAAAATGAGTGATTTTTGACTGATTGATTCGTGAAAAATCAATATGTTCAGTGAAATTTATTTCACTTGTTGAAAAAGACAGAATTTTACCAACTTTGACTGATTCAGATTTAGAGAGTTTCAAGGAGATGTTCACTACTTTTATAGGTACTTATAACATTGGTTTCTAAATCAAGTGCTAGAGAAACAGAAATTTTTTTAAAACAAAATCAAAAAATTTTAAAATTTTTAGAGATCTTTCTGGTTCTACATGGGATTTTTCTTATTTTCCTGAAAATAGTCGAAAAATTCTTTCTATTTTTTCACTGGTTTTAAAATTATGTGTTTACATGAAAAAAATCTTTAAAAAGAGAGAAAATCCTCAAGTTTTTCCATTTTTGATATTTTTTCAGTTTTAAATATTCAAAAGTTATTTACCAAACCATTTTCAAGAAAAAATCGAAAAAGCCAAACCATCTTCGAGAAAATCCCCTCAAAAAACTAATATCTACTTAAAAATAAAACAAAAGCCAAGAAAAGAACCCATATCTGAAGAAAAAACAAGCTACATTCTAGGAAAATCCATAAAAAACAATCCATGATCAGATAGAAAACATACCATCTTGAGACAAAAATTAACCCATAATGAAAAAAACATACCAGCTTGACGGAAAACTCGGAAAACTAAACCCATAATTCAAAAAAAATCCAAACCATCTGTAGAAAAAACCGATCCATCATTCCCTTTCAATATTTTCTATACCATTTTCAGAAAAATTGATACTATTTTTGAAAAATTCTAAAATACTTATTTTTCATTTTTTTTGCAAAATTTTACAAAACTTTTTCAGACGATTTTTGATGTTTCAAAAACCTGTTACAATTCGATCTGAAAATTTAAAAAGCTTCTTGAGCATTTTTTTATAATTCTCAATGTTTCAAAAAAATGGGAAATTTTTTAATAACTACCTACTGTAAAATTCTTTGAAAGTCTTGAATAACGATTCTTTAAAATTCAATTTTGAAAAAAAAAACGATAGATTTTCACAACAGTCTCAAGATTTTTTGTACCTAACGCGTATAATTTTCTAATTTAATCGCCATCCAGAACGATTTTTCTCTGTAATTAATTTTCTTCTTGGGAGGGGGAGGGGGCGGGGTCATGAGGTTTCTTCGCACGTTTTCAAAATTTTCTAATATGTACTGTGATTTTGAAAGAAAAACTCAAATCGATTTTCTACCTCTTCTCCCTTCTCCCTTATCCTTTCATTGCTACTTTTCTTGTTAAAATCATAAGAAAATTGATCTAGGTACCTATTAATTTTGAAATTTCTTTCAAAATATTTCCATCTTATTATTTCAAGAAAAATAAAATTTAAAGAAATGATAATTTTTCTCGTTTCTTTAAAAAGTTAAACGAACTTACTGAGGAAAAATTTAAATCATAATCTCACCTAAGTACTTCTTAAAAATTGTTTGAAAATCATTTTCGATTTGAAATTGTCTGAATTTTTAAATCAGTACCTATCTGCATTAATTTCTCTTAAAATTTCCTTTCATAATTTTTTCTTAATGTTAAAATTTGAAAACTTTTATAGGACTCGATCGATTTTCCTTGTGAAATGTTCAGAAATTTTCAATTATTCTGTGACGTTTGCCATGTATACAGTGATTTAATCGAATTCTTTTTTTTTTTTTGATCGCAGTACGTAAAAGTTCCTGATCGAATGCTGACTACTTATTTTTTATGTTCATTAATCGTATATTTCACGATCTCCGTGGTACAACTTGTGATTTTACCAAAGTAAGTGATTTGTAGACAAATTTATTTCCAATAACGGATGACCCAACGAGATGGTCGATGACGTAATCAATACCTAAGTTAAAATCACAATTAAAACTTCTTTCCTCCTTCCTTATTCATATTTCAAATTAATCTGTTGAATTTCCCTATTCATTTTTCTTCCTTAAAAACTCTCTTATTTCTGGCTTGAAAAATAAATTTCCTTCAAAATCGCGTTGATTACTCGACAGTCGACACCCCTTTTATTTTTCACGTATAAATTATCTCGATGTAAAAAAGCTCTCTATCATTTTACAGATCCTTCGTACTCCTAATTTGTTTACTTTTCGGATGGATTACCGTTTTGAGTATAAATTGGATCACGAACGAGAAAATTAAACAAGTAAGTTTTAACTGTATGTATAGGTATAAGGAAAACTAAAATGAACGATAGATAGAACTCGGAAAAGCGACCCATTATATAAATTTTTATTATAGCGCCGTTTTTCGTGTAATTTTCAGTCTGTACCAAATAACATTAAAAGTATATCAAAGAAAGTGAGACAAAACAGAACTGCCGCCCAGTGTTTAGCAACGATAATGATACTAGTTGTTTATGGGGCTACTATAACACCAATAGTAAGCGAGCACGTTTTATTGGAGTACCTAAGTAATTTTTCGTTGAAACCATTGTCAACTTGCGTTTGTGTGTCTTTTTGTAGATTTTTTACGGAGCCGAATTAACGAAAAGTTCGTATATTTATAATATTACAACTTCGCATAATGGATCGATCGTACATGGTAATCTTAGTATGGGTCGTAATGTCACATTGAAAGATGTCGATAGTACGTTAATTTTAACAGAATCGCCGAATCTAGTCAATAAAGCACCCAGCATTTCTTTGTACAAGGTAGGTATCTAAAATCACTGAGAATCAGTCAGAATTGCAGCACAGGAGAAAATCAGTGAAAAAATTTCAATAATAACAAATCAGTGAGAAAAATCGCTGGAAAATCAGTGAAAATCCACTGAAAAGTCTGTAAAATTTATGAAATTAGCAGAAAAATCAGTGAAAATCTTTGAAAAATCAGCGAAAATTTGCTGAAAATCAGTGAATTTTGCTGATTTTTTCCTGTGCTGCAATTCTGACTGTTTATCAGTGACTTTTCACTGATTCAGAATGAGAAAGTATACCTGAACCCAGAACTTTTGCATCAAATTACCTAAATTAATAATTTTACGTTTTTTTTCAGTATTTAACCACGTGTATTGTATTAGTGATGCTAATGACGGCTGTTTATCAAGTTTTAATTAGCATTTTGAAATTATGTATCCTTCTAGTCATCAGTATTGGTTACCTATTAGCTTGGTTTTTCTTTCTTCGTATTAGGTAAGAAAATTTTTCATTTTGTGGATTTATTAGGTAGGTATACTTTATCGATCAACATAGAAATTGATAAAATTATACTCCCTTGTTGCAGAATCAGTGACACCGATATAAGTTCCTACGTAGTAATATTTACAATACTGATAGGATTAATGATAGCTCTAGTCATTCATAGTCAACAAACCGAGGCTACTTATAGATTGGATTTCCTATGGAAATTACAAGCCACAGGTACACGATTTGTTTTCTTGTTTTAAATCTAAAATTATCAGTAATCTTAAATTCAGCTAACAACATGGTTTTTTGGGAATATTCGATTTTTCTTTCAAAAGTCGAATGGGAGAAGAGAGAATATTTTCCATAATGGGATTTCAACTATCTACGTCCAATTTAGCTTCAAATTTTTTTAATTTAAACTTTTTTAAAGATTGTGCCCATGATTTTAAACATTTTCCAACTGTAATTTTTTTTTAATTTAAATTTTTTCAAAATGTTTCCAATTTTTAATATCATATTGTTGAAATTGTTTCCAATTACTTATTGCATTGGAAAAATTTTTCAATTATTGGAAAAAAATTACGAGTGAAAAGAAATTTAAAAAAATATGAAGTTGGAAAAATGTTGAGAAAATTTAAATTGAAAAAAAATTACAGTTGAAGAAAATTTTAAAATTGGATACAATTTAAAAAAAAATTACTTAAAGACATTGAAAAAGTTTGAACTACCAAAAAATTAAAATTTTAACTCAGATCTTCGAAATACTAATTCTGGAAAAAATAATTAAGAGCTAGGTAGGTACTAGGTAGTACAAAAACTGTATCTAGATCTCATAACGACCTGATAAAAATCCCCCCACCTCCCAATTTCCTTAAAATATGACTGCTTGAAAAGTTTCAAAAAATTTATTTAAAAACAAACTTTTTTTTTACCTTTGAGAAATATTTGTAAAAAGAAAATGAAATAAAAAATTTATTAACATTTTAAACTCATTTTTCTACATCAAATGTTATCCAAACAGAAAGTTTTGTCGAATTATCAAAATTCATTTTTTTCGGGAAATCCGTCCCTTTTTTAAAAAATTAATCAACTTCTTGAAAAAAATGTTGAATCTCCTAGAAAATGTTCTGGATTTTACCTTTTCCAATACTCTTTTTTAACCCGCCGACTCCACACTTGAAAAAATGGCATTTGCCAATTAATTTTCTAGCACTGGACCAAAGTTTGATACGGCATTATAACTTCTAGGGGTGTACATAAATGTTCAACCTTTCATTTCCCTTCATGGGCGAATTGCCTACTTTCTTATTTGAAGGTGCAAATTTTTTAGAAAAAAAAATATATTTTTCGTGTTTATTGCAGGGTTGTTCTTTTACATGTAAAATAATTATTTTGCATACAGTGTAAAATAACGTAAAATAATGATGTAAAAAAATAAAACATGTAAAATAATGTAAAATTACCATTTTTTGTAAAATAACGTAAAATAATCACTGATAAGAGGTGATAACAAATAAAATGAACTTTTTTTTAGTAGTTTCAACTAATTTTTCAATTTTTGATGAAGTTGATTGGTGTAATGTGTATGTAAATCTCATCTTCTTATCACAGGAGGTGATATTTACCTACAAAATTTTTATTTTCAAAATGTTGGAAAAATTAAATTTGAGTTATTTTACAATATTAGATTTATTTTACATTATTTTACACTTGTAAAATAATGTAAAAAAACATCGTTATTTTACATCAGTTATTTTATGTTATTTTACACATTATTTTACTGTAAAATAACTGGTGTAAATTTACAGCACAACCCTGAGTTTATTGATAACTTTTTTTACTGAATGAAAAGTGGAGGGGATGAAATCGTCGCCCGACAGATACTTGTGTATCTATTCCCTACTGGTTCGTGCACAACACTTTGCATATCCTTTGGATTTAAGGGGCAAAAAAATTAAAATTCGTACCGGTCGAGATTTTTTTCAGAAAGGTTTGCCCCTTCAAATGAAAAAGTAGGCAATTTGCTGAATCGTGGAAAGGAACGGTGGGCCAAGCGCGGATGGGTACTAGGAGGTGTTACCAGTTACCACCCGATCACTCGTTCCTGCCAATGTAACGCACGAAAAAAACAGGTCCGTGACATTTGCCACATGTGTGGAGTCGGCAATTTTCTTATTACATTGGATATCTAGAAATGTAAAAAAAGTGAAAAAGTGATTTTTCAGTAGAAAATGAGGTCAAATTTTTTGAAATTTCTTATAAAAAGGTTGAGGGTTGACAGATGAGTCAGAGGGATGAGTTTTTCACTAGATTGTTACATTTAGAGACAACTTTTGTATCCCTTTGTCTCTCTCATTCAGTCTTCAGAAAATGGGTGAATCCACCTCCCCCCCACCCAACCTTTCTTATTGTTTATTTAGCTTTGAAAACAAATTGATAAAATTATGCGAAATATTGCAAAACATTTTTAAAGATCATGAAAATGTTTATTGGATATGAAAAACTGTTCAAATTATTAAAAAAAAATAAATACCTAGAAGTTTTCACGAAAATTTGTAAAAATTATTAAGGATAATAAAAGTTTGAATATAAAAAATTTTTAAGTTTCAAGAAAAAAAATGTAAATTCTCATGAAAATTGTCGAATAGCATACAAAAATTGATGAAAACATCGATTAAATTAGTGAAAATATTTTAAAAGTTTTTGAGAATGTGACGATATTTGTGTAAAACGTAAGAAACATTGTTGAATTTTAATGAAAATCGTATGAAAATAACCAGGGAATAGGAGTCGACTCCGGAGTCGGAGTGAAACTCGCTCTAAATTGACCCCGACTTCGGGTTGACTCCAGAGTCAGTCGGAGTCAGGACGTCAGGAGTCGATGTCTGAAATTGACTCCGTAGTCAAGTTGATGTCAGGAGTCAGGGTGTGAGCTTGATTCCGGAGTCAAAGTGGAGTTATGAGTCAAGGTCTGAAATTGACTCCGGAGTCAAGGTGGTGTCAGGTGTCAGGGTGTGAGTTTGACTCCGGAGTCGAAGTGGAGTCAGGAGTCGAGGACTGAAAGTGACTCCGTAGTCAAGGTGGAGTCAGGAGTCAACTTTTTGGCTGATTCCTTTTCCCTGAAAATAACCTAAAAATTGATAAAATTTTATCGGAAGTGTGTGAATGTTCCTGTTTGTAGAAGTTACTCGAATAAACACGAAAATAAAAAAAATAATTTTTACTAAAATTTGATGAAAATAATTTTTATAGTGCAATTTTTTCGATATTTCAGAATTTTTCAATTTAGCGGTCACAAATTCAAAGTTTCTGCTCTAAAAATTAAAATCTCAAAAATAATAAACCAATAATTAGATATTGTTCTAGATTGTAACGAAATTAAAAATTCTTTATAGTTCAATAAATAAGGTATAAATAGGGAAGTGAAAAAATGGGGGGGGGGTTAATCGAAACATTTGAGAAATTTTCAAATCAAAGCCCATGTCCATTACTTGAAAAATTCGAGAAGAAAATTGGAGCCCACGTACCTACTTATCCTAACTACTGAGTCTTATTAAAGCGCCAGAAAAATGTTCCAAAAATTTTTTCATGATTAAGTAGAACCTGTTTTACAACATTCAAAATAACTTCGATCGTGTTTCATGTTACAGAGGAGAAAGACGATATGGAACATTTAGAAGCATACAATAGGAAATTACTAGCCAATATTTTACCCGTTCACGTCGCCGAGCATTTTCTTTCGGTTGATAAACCAGTTGACGTGAGTTGACCGATTTTCTTCTCAATGACGTCATTAAAATCAAACTTTTTGTTGAAATAAAAATATTACACATTTCAGGAACTGTATCACGAGCAGTGCGACTGCGTGTGTATTATGTTCGCGTCGATACCGAATTTTTCAGAATTTTACGTCGAACTGGAGTCGAACAACGAAGGAGTCGAATGTCTACGATTGCTCAATGAGATAATCGCAGATTTTGACGAAATCCTCGGTGAGGACCAGTTCATGTATATTGAAAAAATCAAATCGACTGGAGCCACTTATATGGCCGCATCTGGTAAGACAGTAATCTATTTTTTTTTCAAATAATACCCTAATTTGATCAAAATTCTAAAAAAATTTCCTAATTTCGTTCAAATATTTTTTGGAACTTTTCTCCGTGTACAAATATAACGATGCTGATTTCAGGGCTGACCAAAGCCACTTGTGATAAAGACGGTTTAAAACACGTCACAGCCATGGCCGATTACGCTCTAAGGCTGAAAGAACAATTATCCTACGTGAACGAACATTCCTTTAATAATTTTAATATACGAATAGGTAAATGGAATTTTGTTATTACCTGATTTTTCGTTCAACGAATCCATTCATAATTTTTTTTATTCGTTTACGTTGGAAATTCCAGGTATAAATATTGGTTCAGTGGTAGCCGGAGTGATCGGAGCTCGTAAACCGCAATACGACATATGGGGTAATGCTGTGAACGTAGCTAGTCGAATGGATTCGACGGGCGTATTAGATAAAATACAAGTACGAAATTTTCCCATTTCCGTTCACAGTTCAATTTTTTCTTTCTAAAAGAAAATTTTTTATAAAGAGACGCTTTTTTGACAATTTCAGGTTACTCACGAAGTATACGTAATATTAAAAGAGAAAGGTTACCCCTTAACGTGCCGAGGTTCGATAAAAGTGAAAGGCAAAGGCGATATGGTGACTTATTTTCTAGACGGATATAGTACCGAATCAAACCAGCAAAATGCGTGATTGATAAAAGACTAGTTACCTTTTTGTTTTACTGTTTTTATGTGTTTTTTTTCTCTCCCCCTCCCCCTTTTATATATTTATGTTTTGTTTTTGTTTTTTTTTCGCGTATAACGAGATATATTGTATGTTTACCTACCCAATCTTTGTTCTAGTCTTTAGTTGTTACGTCGGTATATTTTTTATTTTTGTTTTGGTCTCTCCTTTTAATAATCAAAAACAATATACGTATCAGTATTGAATTATTGTGGAGTAATTAAACGTAAATGTGAATGTTTAATTGTGATTTCGTCAATTTTTCGTAATTTGAAAATCAAAGTTGGAAGGGGGGGATGCCCGGTGAAATATTATAAATATTGACTGGGTGTACCTGCCCTGTGCTGCGGACAAAGTCAGCTTAATTTTTTTCTATGTTAGTGATTTTTTTTGTTTTTTCTGCCATGTTTTCGATTTTAATTTAAAAATTCTTCAAAAATTATTTCATTAAGGTTTTTAAAGCTGTGTATATATTCCTGAGAGATGTTTCTCTTGGCTGTGAAAGTGATTATTTTTTAGTAGTATGTAATTTTTTTCCAAAGAATTATTATATACTTTAATCGCACATTCATGTTTTTAGATTTAGTGTACACGAATCGGAAATATACTTATAATAAATTGTTCGTGTCGATTATAGATTTTGATTGATTTTTTTCCGATTTATATTTTAATTCAGTTTGAGTTGTGATTTTTTGTAATGAATTTTAAAAAGATTTGAGAAAAAATTCATTCTTCTGGCTCAACCCTTATTCTTTTCCAATTTTAATAATTTTTTTACCTAAAAAGTAGGATAATGTATGAATATTTTCACCCAAAAATATCAATGATGCCACATTTTTCAAGAGTACTTGAAGAAGCCATTTTTTTGGTAAAAAATCTTTAAAAAATTATTGAAATGGTATTAAAATGGAAGTTTATAGTTCATACCTCAAAAAATCGTCGTCTGCGATTTTTCACTGTCGCCTTATAATTTTATAAAAAACATTTCAATTCATTTTCTTTTATTAATTTTTTTTGAAAAATAGCCAAGTTGGGGGAAAATTGCAGAAAATTATCGGAGATGATTTTGTTTTGTATACCTACATGTTGGATTTTAAGACCATTTCAAGAGAAATTTTTTTCGATTTTTGTTATAGGAAGTTGAAACATTGGAGATTTCTTCAAGTTAAAAAATTTACGAAAAATCAACTCCAATTATGTAGAAAATCATGTGTAACCAGGTTCAGAATTTGCCAAAATTCAAAAGTAAATGGATTCGTCTCGGCGCTGCGTGACGATTGAGTATCGAATATCGAGTACCTATCGAGTATCGTCAGAGTCATGGTCGGGTACTAGCTACGAAAACGATTTCAAGAAAAAAAAAATTGTGAAAAAATTCGAGGCTGAAAATTTTTTAGAAAAATTGAGATGCTCTTCGATATGGAAATCATTTTTACAAATCATCTCACGCTTTTTTCGAACCTCCCATGGTGAGATGATTTTTCGAATGAAAATCACGTTCATTAATGGTACCATGATTTTTCTGGGCGTTAGGCGACCTCTGAGATAAAAATGATTTTCACAAATCATCCCGCGATTTCTTCATTTGTTGGGAGTTGAAAAAATTTTGACAAAAAATACAGCATTGAAAAAAGTTTTAGAAAAATTTAGATTACCTTTGGGATGAAAATTATTTTCACAAATCTTCCTGTTACCGATTTTCACCAAAAATTTTGAGAAAAATTTCAGAGCTGAAAACATTTTTTGGAAAATGAGAAAATTTTGAAAAAAATTTGGCGTTGAGAGAACGTTTGGAAAATTTTGATATTTCTAATTTCGTTTCTTGGAAAACGACAAAAAACTACAATTTTCTAAAATAGCAATTTGGTCGCTTCTGATCGTTTTTTGAAAAACAAAGAAAAACAATCGAAGTATTTTGACTATCAAAAAAATTTTCAACTTTGCCATCTATTTTGTATTTGTTCCCATCATGTTTTTCGACTCAGAAATTTTCCTCGAGCTGCGATAGGTCACACGTAATTTTGAATTTTTCCGAAATTGTACACCCAATAATCCCTCCCCCGTCCGGTCTGAAGATTGTGGAATGAAAATTGAACGGCCTTAATGCACATAAAAGCTAAACAGTATTTTTTATAGATTTTCAAATGTAGGCCCTAAAAGCTTATCATCTATATTCTACATATTATATTCCAAAGTTGAGCTTTTTATGACAAGATTGAATTTTGAACTTTGAAATTTTCCACAGATAGATATACTTTTGATTTTATTTGAAAGTGCTTTTCAACGGCGCGGCGTAATTAGATTGACTTTCAGTATTACTAATTTTGAGAAATGAGACTTCAAATTTGATCATTTTTGGTGAAAGTAACGGAAAATGAAATGAAAAACTGTTCTCAGAAATTTGCAAGATTTTTTTCAAATTTTATAAACACAAATTAAAATTTTTAAAACACTCAAAGTACTTAATTTTTAGCTTTGGTAACGTATAATAATTTGAAAATCGTAGTACGATAGATATTTTAATAATAACGTTTAAAATATAACTTGGTATCCAATGGCAATAGGTATGTAGATAGGTACTTCAAAATAATAATACTTAGAGAAATAGAGATCTATGTACAAATAAATTTAAAAATAAGCAACAAATTACAAAACCTAGTGGAATTCTTTTGTGATTCTAAACGAAGGACGACGAGATGACCCGAACGATGATTTAGAAGAAAAAGACAAAGAGTCCAAATCTCGTACATCCGGAGAATCGCCTCTATGAGGGCTCATACTTCGACTGAACATACGGTGTTTGTATTTTTCGCACATTTCCTCGTAATCGCAATTAAAAATGCTATCTTGATAGGTTTTCAAAAATATATCCAAAGGGCACAATTCGTCGTGACAGTTGGGTAATATTAGAGGCCTTTCTTGATGTAAAGCAAGAATGTAATACGACTTGTCACACCTGAAATAATAATTATAAAAATATCTAATTAAGTGGATTTGTAGAGAAAAATTCTACATAATTTCGAAGGGTAAATTACTTCATCAATACGAAAGAGATGTTGGTTCCGAAAGCGCCTATACGTGCACTTCTCCATTTCCTATCCGTCATTTGTTCGAAATTATAAGGTGTTAGGTGTTCTTTATCAACGTGTACCTTCAAATGCGTGATAAATTTGAGAATTGCGGTTAAATGGGTAAAATAAAAGGTTGCTTTTTTGATGGGTTTCTTTTCACGTTTAGCTTTTTTCGCTTTTTTATCAGTCGACTCGGATTTTTCTTTGGCTGCACTAAGTTTGTCTATTATTTCTTCAACTGAGTCGGTTCCACTGGTTTTGCTTTTGGGTGTGTCAGTTTCCTCAGGTTCTGTGCTTTGTACTGTACCTTGGTCAGTTCCCTCAGGTTCTGTGCTTTGTACTGTACCTTGGTCAGTTTCCTCAGGTTCTGTGCTTTGTACTGTACCTTGGTCAGTTCCCTCAGGTTCTGTGCTTTGTACTGTACCTTGGTCAGTTCCCTCAGGTTCTGTGCTTTGTACTGTACCTTGGTCAGTTCCATCTTTTTCCAAGTGAAGATCCCAAGAAATTTTGCCATGTTCGTCTTTTCGAACATCTCCTCTTTAGATGTACACAGAAACGAAATAGATTATACCGACGTAAGGGATACCCAATAATCATGTAATGCAACTTACATTAATCGGTCCACCATGTCATTGAATAAAAAGCATCCTACTCCTAAATTCATGTCATTATCTGGTCCATCGTTTTTATAAAATTCATAATCTTCCAAATATTCATATACCTAAAACAATAAGCACCTAATACCAATTTTTTGTTTCAAAAAATAATACTTTATTGATCATTGTTGACAAACCGATAGATATTCATCAGACATTAGCTCGCACCAAGGACTTTCTATTTCCCACGCCTTTTCAAAGGCACATGATTCATAAAACAATCTTCCATCATCTATGAAAATACACGATAAAAATTAAGTAGGTACTAAATTTAAAAATGTTTTGATAAAAAATGAAAAAAAATATAATTACTGAATGTTATTGCTTTTTTGGGAAACTTTAATATGCCTGTTAATCCTTTTAAAACATTCTTCACATAATTTCCAGTAATCAATTTGTCCAATTGGTGCATGTTCAGATCACTTTTTTTGTAATTTTTCTTCCAGTGTGCGCATAACGCATCGTACTAGAGAAAAAATCAAATATAAAGGCAGCATTTAGTGCCGGACGTAATCTTCAATATTTTATAGATTATAAGGTATAACCTTTAATAACGGATCTTTCCCATCGTCACCAGCGTCGACCGGTTCGTGCCATGAATAATCATTATCTGCAGGTCTCTTATACATCGCGGAGTAAACTTCCACAGCACTTTCCCTTGTTCTTTGACAATCGGTGAATTTGAACTGCGTATAACCAATGAAAATATGAATACTTGTTTCAGAAAAATACAGATTTCTCTGTGAATTACGTACCAGCAGCAACGCGGGGTCAAGATCCTTCAGAAGTTCTCCAAATCGTTCTTTGAACCGTTCGCCCATAGCTTCCATTTCTTTTCTGCCTATAGGAGTCAAGGTTTTCGCTTCTTCTATTTGCTCATCAGCTCCTCCTCTATTTTTCTCCCGTGTTGCTCGTTCTAGTGGCGTAAGTTTTGCTAATTCTTCGGCTAGTTCCGCTTTCGTTTTTCTTTTGTTGAGTGATTCGTTGCTAACGTGAACTAGACCTTCGGAAAGTTCCTTTACTACGTCCCATGTGTCCAATAATTTCAAGAAATAGTCCATACTGATGGAAGCTGTATATGAAGCAATCAAATACATGTAATTCGAGGTATAGGTAAATTAGTTTTTTCAATATGCTTCTGGGATGAATTCTATGCACATGAAACAAATTTTCAACACGATTGCAAACCTACTTACTCGTGCTGCTGAAAATTTCAGGATTTTCGTAGATCTTTAAAAGTATGGATTCTTTCAAATTTCTCAGTCTGGTTCTCATTCCGTGAGATGTTTCTTTGCTAGGATATCTAATACCATGACGAAACAAATTCCACGTTCTGACTACAGAGCACTTTTTATGAGCCAGCTTCCTTTCTTTCGGATTCGGAAGTCTGAAATATTCTAGGTTTTTGGGTACCGTATCAAGAAGAAATCTGTATGGAGTCATACTTCCTGAAATTATCCACAGTTTTATCTTTTTTTATTAAGAACAATGATTATTAAGTACGTTTACCTGATCATTTTTATTAATCGTTATCACCAATCAAGTTATCAAGATTGTTTTATTGATAAAAAATTTAAAAAAATTAAAAACAATTAAAAATAAAAAAAAATACATTTCTAATGTGGCAACACTGACGAAAAGTTCGTTGTTTTGTGTTTGTTTCGGCGACTTTTAAAAATACATACTATTTTTCGTTACATTGAATATTGTAAGTAATGATTGTTAATTAATAATTACTTCTATGTTGTCAGTATAAGTACCATATCAAATAATTTT
Source organism: Pseudococcus viburni (assembly GCA_033439095.1). Lineage (NCBI taxonomy): Eukaryota > Metazoa > Arthropoda > Insecta > Hemiptera > Pseudococcidae > Pseudococcus > Pseudococcus viburni. Next base: position 86,085 of record JAVBJF010000410.1, on the reverse strand, counting down.
TATAGCATTATGTTCATGTGTAAGTATTCAAGAAAGAATTTTAATGAGTCAATTTGCAATAGGTACAAAAAGTTTTGTCGTTTGAAATAATTTGCTGGAGTGAATATTCAATATTGCATTCATTGTTAGTTTGGAAATTTCAATAATGTCAACTGTGTCGGACGTTATTGACCTCGGTGAATAGGTAAGTTTCGTCTATTGTTGAACAGTGCACGAGAGTTGCTTTCTTTAATTGAGAAATTCAGCATTCAAAATATTTTGCAGAACCATATTCGAAAGCTTTTTCGAAATTCGCACTCGAAGGCAGATGAAAATAAATAATCAATTGCAATTGTGCTTGTAAGTTACTAGCTACCTCTCAGTCAACAAACTGAAAAATATCTACTTACCAAAATCTGACCACAAAAAACATGAGTCCATAACATACCTATGTGTGGTAAATTCTTAGGCCAGTACTTTTTCCGTTTCGGAACTTTATCAGCTTTCTCTTTTATTTTTTCCCTTGTCTTTAGAATATCATGCAGATCTTCTGGTTCTAATTACCAATCATACTACATTAGACTCTATAATTGTTACTCGCACAAATTTTCAATTTTACAGCCATCAAACAGGAAAAACTTACCGGTTCTTTTATCTTCGTCACTCAATGAAAACATACCGTCGTCTGAATCGTCATCGCTTTTTAGACTACTTGAACGCGATGTGCTACGCGAACCTCGTGTTCCGTCAAACTCCACAGCGTCCAGTAACCGTCTCTCTTCTTCGTCTAGTACTGAGGGAAAAAATGAGAAAATAATACTTAATTTTTTGAAAATAGGTAATCAATTATTCATGGTATTTTATGTTAAAGATTTTGCGGATAAACTGTTACCTGGCTTCTGCATTCTTGAATACCATGAACTTTCCTGCGGCGGGGTTTCTACATCTAAATCAGACAAGGTAGCGAAAATATTACGTGTAAGTATGAATTGAAATTTGGATACCTACGATGAAGTTATAATATTATGTTCAATCTTGCATAGTTGGACATTTACTAGAAGGTGTTGCCGGTTGGTCTTCCTCTTTCGTGCCTTGTGCATCTGATTTAGATACAATTTTCAAGACAATGCGATTATTATAACGGTGTATTTTTTATTCAGGATTTTCAGATAAGATTTATACTTACCACCGGAGGTTGTCGGTTCGTCTCCATCCTTTGCTGGAATCCCTACATTTCAACGAAAGCATAAATATCGCAATTTGAGTAAGTTTATTGATGGTCGTCAGTTTTAAATTATGTTTCAGTCAATTTCATACTCACATGATACTTGAAATAAAATTAAAAAAATAACTACGTATAAGTGCTTCATTTTGAAGCAATGAAGAACTTCAAAAGACGATTAGAAGTGAAATAATCGAGCTACCATATTTTTTCACGTAGTTGTTTGATTTTCAAAAATCTTCAGCACCTGGTAAGAAAAATATGTTTCTATATACTTCTCCATGATTCATTTTTATGTAATGTCAACACAGACTGTTGCTGTTTAAGTAATTCTGACGGTGTTGTGACGTTGGAAGAAACTATGTCTTTACTGAAAATTTACGTACGATGATTCTTCCTAAATTTCAATTCTTGTGAATTGATATCTACTGATCTGAATAATGAAACCGTGATAGCTTCATTGGTCAGACGTGGTCTTGAATTCGAATATTTCTTGGAACTAAAAAGTGATAAATCCAATTGCTAGTTCGAAATTTTTTATCAACTTTAATTGAAGTTTCGGAACCACTGTTGGGCATTATTTCATGATTCATAAAATCGCTGTTTTAATACTTTCATGATTCGATCGATTCAAAATTAAAAATAGAAAATTTACCGTTTACAAATTCCAATCCACGATCAAATATCAACATTGACAATACACCGAATAAAAATTAGAAAACTGTATACTTTTAAAAATTACAAATTCTTGCGTAAAAGTACGTTCGTTAATAAAAGCAAAAAACAATACGTTTCTAAATCGTAAAATCACAGCTACATCTTATCACCAAACACCAACAATTACAATCTTGGGAATTAAATTAAAAAATACTAACTATTCACCCAGTCGTTTAATAATAATTGACTTAGACAAAAGCTCTTGAGATTCGTCGAGTTCCAGCTCAAAAATTACGTCAACTAAAAATATTCCAGAACTTGTTCGTTAATTTTTGATACAACGAAGCTTCATTTAATGAACACATTGTATTGAAATCACATGAAATTAAACTCTTCGAGTATATTTCTTCTATGGTATTTAAAGGGCATAAGTCCTCGTTGGTGGGACACCCTGGTAACCTTATGGGACGTTCTTGATGCAACGTTAATATCTTCACACCATCGGAGCAACTGGAAAAATCACTATTAGTAATTTAATACAGATTAAGTATAGTTAATTGGTAATTCTACGTACTCGTAGCGAATAAACGCTATGTTCGAAGCAAATACATCGATTTTTGATGTTTTCCATATTCTATCTTTGTTTTGTTCGTAGTGATGGTGGAATAACGGATTGGAATCTTGATATAAACCCAAATGACTCAAGAGTTTCAAAATCGTACCCGAATGAGTAAAATAGAATACTGCTAAGCGATCGTTGTCAGTTCTACGATACAATATTCGAGGTAAGTTTCGAATTAAATACAAAAAATGAATAAAATTAAAACTCGTGTTTACTTGAGATGGTTCATGACATCTTGTAACATTACACAGGCTATTTTTGTAGTTAATTCGTGACCGTAGCCGTCCACCCAGAAGTACTCCAAATCTTCTGCATATTCTAATATCTGCGAAGGCAGAATTCGATCAAAAAAATACAAATTTTTAATAACGAATTCACGTATCATATTTGAGAATATGAACAAGTGGCATTATTTACCTTGAATTCGTCAACTGTGAATATATCACACCAAGGTGATTTTTTGTACTTATCCCAAGCAGTTTCGAAACAACAGGTTGTATACATTAATAGAATATCATCTGAAAAAAGTTCAAATGAGATAAAAAATATTTTTTCTCACCACCGAATTGAATAATATTCTTACCTATATTCAAAGTTCCATCTGAGAGCCCCAATCGATTAGTAACATTGAGCACTACCTGTTTCGTTATATCACTGGATAAAAATTTATCCACTTCAGCGTAAGTTTTAGGATTCTTCTTGACATCTTGACGCCATTTTTCACACAATTTATAAAACTATAAAAAATGAAAAATCCCAAAATGGAATTTGAAAATTGAAAGAAAAAGGAATAAATGTATAGGAAATATATTTACCTACCCTTAGAATAGGATCCCTTTTTAATGGTTCAGGGTACCAAACATGATTACTAATTCTTCTACCAAATAAACCTGTGGTAAAGTATTTAGCACTGGATTTTGTTCTTTGGGTATCTGTATGTCTAAACTACATTTTAAAAAATAGACCAAACAAATCAAAAATATTATAAAATCTGAGTAAAAATGGTAACAGTTTCGCATACCAAATATGACGAATTATCCCACTCTTCTGGTAAAATTGTAGGAAACCTGCTGCCAAATCGCTCTCCTAGATTTATCATTTCATCTTCACCGGTATGAGTAAGAGTTTTTTTATCATCGAGTTCGGCATGATAATCCCATTTCTTAAAACTATTCACATCGCAACTGTCTACAAAAATTCATTCTTAGAAAAACGTTACGGAGATGAAAGAAAATATCAATTACCGTCGATTTTAGAAGAGCTGACAATCAAGTCGCGAATAACTGGTAACCTGTTTTTAATAAAATCAGTTGTTTCTTTTCCAGGTGTTCTGGTTCCATGTCTCAGCACAGCCCATATTCTTTTCGCATCACATCCTAAACAGAAGGTAAGTAAATGAGTGCTCCTGTGTTAGATGAAGTTGAAATTGCATACGTACCTTTGTATGTAATTTCTTTGTCGTCTGTGTTTTCTATAAATCGATATGGTGTTTTTGTACTCAAATAATCAGCGTAGAATGGTCTTTTCAAACTAGTAGTTGTCGATGCCAAAGATTCGTGTAGAAACCATACGTGTAACAGCCCAATTAATAGAAATAGGTCATTTGATACTGCCATGTTTTAAATATTGACTCATAGTTAACTCCCTTTCATGCTAGAATATTTAATGCAATTTGAAGAGAGGTTTTGAAATAATGGAAAAAATTTTAAGTTTTCCTTATCATCTGTTGATTTTCTGGTGATAATATTTGGTAACAATCTACCAAAAGCGGTTTACCTTGAACAAAGTGTACATTAGTTTTTCCTCTTTTTTTTTGCAATTTTTGAGAAATTCGTAGAAATTTTATTTTTAGAATTGAAAAAATACAATTTATTTTTGTTATTTTTCAATAATAATATTTCTAAATCACTAATTAAATAAAAATAATTTCAAAAAATCCTAATTGATTGATTAAGGTAGCCTTACAAGCTGTATTTCGGTTGCCCAAAGCCGATAAAATTTATTTGTTTGTGCTTTGAAATTTTTTTAAATCGAGGATTAAATATACATGAAATTTCTTGTCACAATTTAAAATTTGATGTTTCTTTGTATTTTTATATGGTTTATGATGTCTAACTCGAACATTTCGTATCTTACAAACCTCACTGTTCATGTTTCGCGTTGCATGAGTTTGTAAATCGTTATTTATTCGCCTGGTTCGAAATTGATGTTTTTCATACGATGCTTCAGATAGTCAAAATTTTCACCATTAAGACAGCAAAATCGTAGCTGTACCGAAATGTCACTGTTCAGCGCTATCGACTTATGGTCAACTCATTGCGGGGTAGATGAAACATTCGGCGTGGATTCATTGATATGCGCGGATTTCGACGAATCCGGCCGGAATAAGCTGATCGTTGGTAGCTTGAGCGGGTTGTTACGTATTTACGAGGTAGATTGTTCGGATTTGACGCAATCATCGTTCAAGCCTTCCAATTTACTTCTGGAAACTCAGTTGCTCAATCCAATCATTCAAGTCGCTATCGGTCAGTTGGTCAGGTAAGATGAAACCAAATTTGATTGCGGTGTTTGGAATTCTTTCTAATGAAGTACGATTTATTTTACAGCGGCTCCAGGGCTCAACATATCGCCATCGTTCATCCTAGAAATATCACCGTTTATAGTTTCGTCGCAACTCATGGATCAACCGAACACGGAGATCAGTTCGAATTGAAAGTTATTTACGAACATGTGTTACAACACTCCAATTATCAACTTATAGTGGGATCTTTTGGCGGCATCAAGGGTCGTGATTTTCTATGCTGTTGTGCTTTGGATGGTACTTTGACATTTTTTGAACAAGAAACATTGGTGCATGAGACTCAACTAGCATCTTTCTTATTACCGAATCCTATGGTTTATGTGCCGGAAGTCGATTCGTTCGTTACGTTTTCTGCTGATTGGTGTATCGAAAGTTATAGGTTAGTTTGATCGATAATCATTTTTAATTGTTGGAATTTTTCTTATATAATTTATTTTCACAGATATCAAGATTTAGTAAACGCATCTAGGAAGAAAATTGTACCAACTTGGTCGTATAATTTAGGCGATAGTGTGATCGATATACAAACACTAAGACATAATGAAACTTTCATCGTTGTACTTTCCGAACATAATTTGACTTGTTTCAATACCAAAGGAGTAGTAAAATTTACCAAAAGATTGCAGTATTCTTCACTATGTTTTCATCTCTATAATAATGGTAAATAGTAAATTACGAATAATGAATAAATTTTCCTGTTTATGTTGAATTTTCATAAATATTTTTTTATTTACAGATGTCACGAATGAATTAATGATATTGATTGTTTCCGATTCTGGTGTTTTATTCGTATACGAACGTACTACGTTACGATGGAGTGCAAAATTGCCCGTAATACCAATTTGTATTCGCAGGGCTGATGTTGGAGTACGTTTCGTGACTACTAAAATGCAATTTTCTTCAATAAAATGACTAATGAAAATTTATTTTAGGTTAAAGGCGGTCTGGTGATGCTGTCGGATCAAGGCGACCTGTGCTGTTGTTATTTGGGTACAAAACCATCGATTTTTGTGGCTCCTCCGTTGGAAAATTCGATAACGAATTATAAAAACATTGGCACCAAGTTGGAAAAATTACATCAACAGATCAAAGAATTTACTGTAAACGATGGTTGTAAATTTCGTACAAATTTTACACTATTTTTTTTATTTTTTTAAAATTTAATCGAGTAATTTATCTTTTAGCTAAAAGTTTGACGCTGTCTGTGACCGAACGTGAGATTCTAGTCAACACGAAAATTTTACCTTTTGATAAATCTCTGAATCAATGTCAGCTCGCTGTCGATTTGGTTCCAAGTCGTCCTCTCATCAACGTACACGTATCATTTGAAACAGTTGCACCATTTTCTATCCAACCTGAGTCTTATACTCTTCCTACTTTACGTTAGTTTCTAATTACATGGGATTTTTTCATCTTATTACTGAATTCTCATACGATAATTATTTTTTAGATGAGAAAACCGTGGTAAACGCTTCGATTGAAATAGACGATTTCAAAGACGTCGTACCTAGCAGTTTAGACGTCACCACCATCGTCAGCTATATGGGAAACAATGCTCCATGTATGATTCGTAAATCTACCAATCTACCGGCTAGAATCGTGCTATGTTCCTGTGCCTCAACCGAAGAAAAAAATTCTTCAAAAATTACATTATCTACGAATAAACCTCCTGTACCATTATCCGTCCTATTTCAAGGTATATTTTTTTTCTTTAATGAAAAATTCTATTCGCCTATTCTAATAACATGAATTAATCTGAATTATATATTTCCAGAATTTCGCGATAATCGATGGACAGAAAGCGGAAATAACGACGAAGTGGCCAATTTTTGCTTAAATTACAATCCCGATATAAAATGCTCAGTTTCGTTGAATAAATTAAAACACGGATACGAATTTTCAACGAATTCTATGCCTTTGCTGTATTTTCTATTGGTCTACGTGATGTATCGACGTAAAACACATAAGAGCGGTACCGATATCGAAGAAAAATTCGTATTTGATTGTAGAAACGTGCCTAGAAACGAATTAATGAAATCCGTCGAACTCCATGTCAGTACGAGGAATGAAATTCGCGATTTACAAGTAATACTCGCGTTCTATTCTACCGTTGAAGAAAAAAATTCACTTCAATTTTAACAAATTTCTCTCTTCTCAGTCTTTTTTAGAAAAACTCAGCTCCCAGTTCAGATTAATCCAACGCCGATTTCTAATCAAACTGAAAGAGAAAACGATCACGCCAAGTACACCATTGCAAACATTATACAGCGACATACACGGTAAACTTTTGGACACCATTCGATCCATAGAAGAAAAACAAAGAGTACGTAGTTGGGAAATTAATATTGAATATTTCATTCGCTATGCACATATTGTGTAATCGACTCGCCAACTTGTAATTATAAAGAAGACCGGACTGTAATCTGGATTTTTTTCTAGGAATTAGTGGTACGCAGTAGTGAATTACACAGTACGATCGAATTGACCCTAGAATTAATTGCTATAAATAGTTCGATCGAGTCGAACAACGTCGATGAATTAAGAAAAGCGTTAACATTGACCTCGCTCAATTCCGACTCGCAGGTTGTACACCTCTGAATTCCAATTTCTCGTGGAATGTTTATATCTAAATGGAATTTTTTTTTCAGGGATGGGAAGAAAGAACCTACGCGAATGTGATTCATTTACTTAAAACCAAGCTATCGAATTCGGATAAAGATCAGCTCCTCGTGGCGCCGGCAGCTGATAAAAATATCGGAGATTTTCCGCAGCTGTGGAAACTTCTGTGTACAGCTTTCGATCGTATGACTGGCGGCAAGTTCTCGGTGTCGCAGAAATTAGATCAGACCAGAAGTACATATCAGTTTTTTTAGTCTACTATCACAAGCGCACCCAGAAATTATTTAAGGGAGGGGGTCAGAATTCGAATAAAAATGGGAGGGGGTGAAATTTTAATGAAAAAATTGAGTAACTTGTTATTTCAGTGTAGTCAGGGTATTTTCAGTAGCTTGATAATTCATAAACGGATTTCAGCCAAGTAAAATGAGAAAAATTACGGATTTCCTGTTATTTTTCACTGACATTTCAGTCAAATTTATTGATTTTTTCTCACAACTTGGGAATAGTTTGAGAAATCTGTGATTTTTGACTGAAAGATTGAAGAAAAATCATCAGTTTTCGAAATAGAAGAAAAATTCACATTTTTGCAATAAAAAAATCTCCTGTCCGAGCTTGGAGGGGGGGGGGGCTCGAGTCCCTTAAGCCCCCCCTTTGGGTGCACTTATGTCTATTATGGATTTTAATTCTTTTTTAATGCGAATTTGAATTTTTAGTGGTCACTCCCATTGTCGAAGACGATGAGATCGAAGAAGAACCTAAAGAAAGAAAACTCAGATTTTTGAAGCATGAAAAGTTGCTATCGAAACGATTGTCATTGGGTAAGTTTAGAATCGATGTGATGGAGATGCGTGGAATTTGACGATCGAGTGTGCAGTGTGTTCCAAAAACCTGAATTTTATTGATTGGAATTTTTTTCAGTGATTCAAATGAATTAACGAATTTTGTTTTTTAAAAAGACCAATGAATTTTTTTCGAGGATCTATTGAATTAGATTTGTAGGAGAATCAGTTTGCTTAATCAATTTCTTTTTCTACTACCTAATTTTAAAACTGGTAAAAAAAATTCGCAAAAAAATATTTTTTTGAAAATTTGTTTTGGAACACACTGTATATTTAATACATATTTATGTTAATGCATCGTGTATTTTTTATTTATTTTTAAATTAAAATTAGAATGCTCTTTGCTTATGTAGTTGACTATCGCAAATTAACCAATGATTGCTTCTCATGGCTTAAATTCGCTTTAACCGTAGCTTCGAACTAATTATTTTCGTACTTACGATTATTTTCCTTTGTTCAGCTCACGACAGCGTTATCGATCAATTGAACGAAATCGATTAATTTTCTACCATTTTAAGTCAAATACAAGCTCAACTTGAGAGAAAAACTCGTATTATGATATTCTAGTCATTCGTTTGTATTTTTTATAAGGATGTCCATAATATTAATCCTTTTTATGCATTAAATCATTTGGTATAACGGATGTTTCAATTGTTTGTGCATGAATTGCATGCGCATCTATCTTAAGGTGATTGACATGGGTAATACATTAATCTATAATGGTAAGAAAAGCGCGTGGAATGAAAAATTAATACGTTACGTAATATTGCATGGTTATGTAGGTTGATTTATGGTTCGGTGATTTTTATGGGGTTCTTTTTATAATTTATTGTGATTTTTTTTCTTCTCTGTATTAATATTACATGTGTGTGTTTTTTTTTTGATAGATGAAGAACGGATTTGTATACGAAGATATCGCAGATGAGGTAAGTTTCTTCTCGTCTCGTGTAGGAAGTTATTGCGAAGATTAATCGCAGTGGTGGTGGGTTCTTGTTTGTTAATTTAAGTATACGAAGAAGACGAAATAATACCGACAAATATCGTCGGATGTGTATTTAAATGAATAACTTTTAATCGGATGTTTTGCTCTCGAATAAGATATGATTGTATGGGTACGTCAATATGGTTGACTATATCGATCTTTAAAAGGGGTTTTCTCGACATATGAAGAAAAAATAGCTCGGAAATTTTCTCGATTTCTCGAAATTTATTCATGTTCAGGAAACAAAGATATGTAGAATAACGGAATACAATTTTGAGCACCCCTCACATTGAGAAAAAAAGTGCAATTAAAAAGAACCTATATGAATTTAAGACTGGTGTATCGCGGTTATCTACCTTAATACTGCGAGTGTAAGATATTCCATGGTAGTATGTAGTCGGTTTTAATTTCTTGACTACTTTTTGTATTGGCATCGCTATCTCAGTATCTACTATATACTGTTTAGATCACTATAGATACTGGTTTTGTTGGAATGTCGTCGCTTTTAGAGAAAGAATACCGATGCTTGATATATGGCTACTCAGGGTATTTCAAGCGATTTTAATTTATTGTGTAATTATTTCGGTATTCCAGTCGCTTTGTAAAATTGTCGAATAAGTTATCTGCAATTGTATCGCGAGTCAATACGACAACGATGTTATCGTAGAAATGCGTATTTTATTGCATCTGGGACGTCGCAGTCGGTGTAGTCGGCCTGTACAGTACCTAGGGTTTTTTTTCTGTTGCGGAACGAGCTCTTCTGTGGATGTTTGTGGCAGTGGAGAGTAGGAAACTGTGTTGATTGCAGGTTTGTCCGGTGTATGTATTTGTTTGAATGTTCGATGAAGTTGAGGTGGTTTGTGAAAAGAGTTTTGGTTATTTAGGTCTAAGGATCTTGCAAATGTTTTATAAATTTTGAAAATGTTAGGTGATTTTTTTAATACGGATGTACTTATTTTAGAGGTGGAGGTTTCCAAAATATTTAGGATCTTCTCTAAAAAAACAAAAAAACAAAGCACCATCCAACAAAAAATATTTGGGTCAGGTATAGTAAAAAAAATCATGATCAATTCGACACTTTCATAGGCCATCTGACTAACAAGGGAAGTTTCCCAACTAGAACTAAAATTCTGAGCCGAATCAAAAATAAGTTTAAAATACATCATATTCATAAGAGAACCCTAATATATTCAAAATTTCAGATGTTAAAATTCCTTTTCCGAATTTTGTTGAATTTTTGAAATCTCAAAATTACATAAGTATCTCATAGTATTGCAAAATACTTATGAAAATTTTATCTAAACGAAAAAAATTAAAAGGTATACTTACACCCTATTTTCGAACTTCCGAAATGATTGGAAGCTGTTTCAATTGTTCAATTTATAACATTGTATTTTGTGTCTTTCTTTGCGTAAAAAAATCAAAAATATATAGCTCCTGTTTTGTTTTATTTTTCTAAAAAACTTGATGTTTAGTTTTAATTTAAAATTGTCTTTTATTTTTCTGAAACTTTTTAGAAAGTATTAAAAATTTTAGTCCGGGAGCCCGAATAGGACATGGATTGCACCCCCCCGCCGATCCTCTGAAACATGATTTTTCTTGAAGGGGGCATCCTAGGCAATATTTTAAGCGGTTGTATTTAAAAAAAAAGTTGGCCCTACTAACAAAATGGCGGCCATTTTGATTGACAGATTCGCCCAAATTCGGAATTTTCACGTCTAACTCATTAATTGTGGGACTTACGAAAAAATGTATAATAACAAAAAATGTTCTACATAAAATTTGGAACATTTTTTATCATAACATCGAACCCGTGAAATGGTCGCGTTCGCGAGATACACGCGCGCGAAGTTGCGCTCGGCAAATTTTTCCATGTTCACTTGTTACCTATTCTGACTACGAGTTTACTTTCATCGCGGAAACGTGGTTTAAACTCTCTTGATTGCAATTTACAAATACTTCTCACATTTTCAAAATACCCACGTGTGCAGTGGTCCACCCAGGGGGCTAGGGAGCTATAAACCCCTCCCCAGGTTAGGAAAGGGGATTTTTTTCAATTACAAAAATGTGGAGAAAAGGGCAATTTTTTGCTCCTTAAACATGATTTTTCTAAAAAAAATTGTTCTCTCTTCGCTCGCGTAGTATTTTAATCATTTTATTTCTTGAATAAACATATAAGTATGCAACTCTCTAATCTGAATCAGTCTTTAATGAAATTCTGCCTTTGAGAATCAATGATTTTCATTGAAAATTAAAATTTCGTGTGGCATATCGATTCTAACTAATTTGAGAGCGTAAAATATAAATATCAACTTACTTTTTGATCCGACCCTCTCCCCGTAATTTTTTGAAATATTCATTTCCGTATGATCACATCAGTCTGGAGGAAGGGGTCAGTTAGAGCACGGGGAGGTCGGATTAAAAAGTAAGTCGATATTCGAATTCTACGCCTTCAAATTAGTTAGAATCGAAATGCCACGCGATATATTTTTTTTCAATATAGTTTTTCCCAAGAGGCTAGAGGAGCCCTAAAGGGTCAAATCCAAAAAATAAGCAAATTTTCGAACTTTGCGCCCTCAAAAACCTAACAAACGACAGGTCACACGTTATTTTTCAGTTTTTTGAATTTTGCCCCTATCAAGAAGACTAATAGGTGAGTTCAGAGGGGTCGAATGAAAAAACTGAATACATATATATTCAAAATCAGCGCCTTTGAATTAGTAGTAATCGATGCGTTACTTCAATTTTTCGATTTCTTTGAATTTCGGTCAAAATTGTGGACCCCTGTACCTCCCAGGGGTCTAAAGATCCCATCTTAAATATTTTTCATCGTGAAAGTTGAGCTTTTCCCACCAAAGTTCAACTTTGAGCTTTTCAAAATGTGATTACCGTTTTTAAATCTCCTATTAGTTATCTTTCAGACCCCGCAAACAGTTTTTCCTCAAGTACAACGTATCTCGAGATATGAGCCTTCAAATTTGGGTAATTCGGCTAAAAAACGCAATTGCATAAAAATTTAAAAGCCCGCCTCCTCACTCTCTTGAGAGCTAAAAAAAATGATTGTGGTTTTGTGAATAGACCGCCAAGGATAACTCTTAAAAAAAAATTGAGCGAAATCGGAAAACCCGACTTCATTTTTGGTCTGTTTTAGTATGAAATAATCTTGTAAGATCAGTGGAAAATCATTAATTTTCAATGAAAATCACTGATTCTCAAAGGCAGAATTTTTTCAAATACTGATTCAGATTTATAGAGTTGCATACTTATATGTTTATTCAAGAAATAAAATGATTAAAATACTACGCGAGCGAAGAGAGGACAATTTTTTTTAGAAAAATCATGTTTAAGGAGCAAAAAATTGCCCTTTTCTCCACATTTTTGTAATTGAAAAAAATCCCCTTTCCTAAACCTGGGGAGGGGGTTTATAGCTTCCTAGCCCCCTGGGTGGACCACTACACACGTGGGTATTTTGAAAATGTGAGAAGTACATATTTGTAAATTGCAATCAAGAGGGTTTAACCACGTTTCCGCGATGAAAGTAAACTCGTAGTCGGAATAGGTAACAAGTGAACATGGAAAAATTTGCCGCGCGCAACTTCGCGCGCGTGTATCTCGCGAACGCGACCATTTCACGGGTTCGATGTTATGATAAAAAATGTTCCAAATTTTATGTAGAACATTTTTTGTTATTATACATTTTTTCGTAAGTCCCACAATTAATGATTTAGACGTGAAAATTCCGATTTTGGGCGAATCTGTCAATCAAAATGGCCGCCATTTTGTTAGTAGGGCCAACTTTTTTTTTGAATACAACCGCTTAAAATATTGCCTAGGATGCCCCCTTCAAGAAAAATCATGTTTCAGAGGATCGGCCGGGGGGGGTGCAATCCATGTCCTATTCGGGCTCCCGGACTATTTAGGTTTTTATTTTTTTGAGAAAGTTTTTTTCAAAAGTTGAATTGGGTAGGAGGGTAGAAAGAAAGTTACTTCTTGATCTTCAAAAAATGGAAATTATGGGAATTTGAATTTTGATGTTTTTTCAACTTTAGTGTCAAAAATAAAAAAAAAATATAATTTTTTTGAAATGATATTTTGCGGTCAAAAAAGTCACTGGCAGCGATTCTTCAACGTCATTTCATTCCTCGCCTTGGTAATTTTTCAGAATAAGTAAAAATAAACCAAAACATTCGAATTTTTTCAAAGATTTGGGATACGGTGAAAAATTGCCTTTGAAGATAAGATAAAAAGTATGCATTTTAATCATTTTGAGAAAAATTTTCAAAAATAATTTATTTTTCACTGAAAGTAGAAAAACATGAAAAATATAATTTTTTCAAGTACAGGGTGTCCGGTAAGTAGTCTGCCATAGGTACTGCATTTTTGGATACAACCGGGTACCACGTACCACTAAAAAAAAGGTTAGATGAACAAGTTGCATATCTTGAAAATTGAAGGGGCAAATGATGTTTTTTAAAAAATCACGTAAATTTTTTTTTTCAATCATGGGAATGAATAGTACTTTGAAAACTGAATAAATTTTCGTTATATGACTTTTTGCATAACTTGAAAATTGAAGGGGCTTCAAAAAATTTTGTTCGAAAAAAGTTCTAAAAAAAAATAAACTATAATCAAGGGAATGGATAGTATGTTGAAAAATGAAAAAATTTTGTTCTACTGACTTTTTGCCTAACATCAAAAATGAAGGGGCCAAGGGTCATTCAAAAAAAGTGGGCTTCAAAATTTTTTTAATTTTCTCAATTTTGGATGACCCTTGGCCAATTCATTTTTGATGTTGTGCAAAAAGTCTGTAGAACAAAATTTATTCATTTTTCAACATACTATCCATTCCCAATCCCTTGATAGTTAATTTTTTTAGAACTTTTTTCGAACAAAATTTTTTGTAGCCTCTTCAATTTTCAAGTTATGCAAAAAGTCATATTATGAAAATTTATTCAGTTTTCAAAGTACTATCCATTCCCATGGTTGAAAAAAACGTGATTTTTTAAAAAACATCATTTGCCCCTTCAATTTTCAAAACATGCAACTTGTTCATCTAACTTTTTTTTTAGTGGTACCCGGTTGTATCCAAGAATGAAGTATGGTAGACCACTTACCCGACATCCTATTTAGGTATTCTCAGCGATGGCAACTTAAATTTTTCTAAAGGATTTCCAGAATTTTCTAGGTTTGACCTCACTAAAAAAAAAATTATTCGTAAGTTTGACTCCCCCTCACTTCCAAAAAGGACAATTTTTACGTTTTTCTTCCGTTTTTTTTCAAATAACAACCAATTTACCTACCTATTTTTTTGATAAAGATTTTGAAACTTTTCCAAGTTCACTGATAACTTTCTGAGAAGTTGAACCAGAATGTCTAACTTTACTTCCAATTCTATCTATTGCTAGCTCATCTTCCAATTTACAAGAAAAATTAGCCTATAGAAAAAACAAATTTATTGTAACGAACTCAATAACGTGTTTTCCGTGATGGTAAAAACGTGGATAAAAGTTATCCACGCATTTCACCACTTGATAAAAATCATTTTAGAGAAGGGTTAAATCGTTGATAAGAATTATCCGTCAATTTCACCCCGAAGAAAACGTGTTTTCAGGGATGGTAAAAACGTGGATAAAATTTTTAGTGAAGGGTGAAAACATGGATATGAATTAACCCCAATGGTGTTTCTAGGTGAAAAAAAATCTGAAAATTTTTTGACTCCCTCCAACCCTTCCATTTCGAAGCTATGGCCATTTTATTGCACTAGTCTCAAGAGTTTTTAATTTCAACGGAAGTGAAGGAAATTTTCTGTTCTTTGGCACAAAGTTCCACCTTGTTGAAAAAAGGAGGTATCGCGGAAAGGAGGGGGTCAATATTTTTTCCAGAATTTTTTGCATCGAGGGAGACAATCGGGAGCGGGAGAAATCGAAAATCGGAGCGGGGCCAAATTCATCCCTTTTTCTACTGTAAGTACTCTTTCCTAAATTTTTTTTCAATATTGAATTTATAAAAAAAATTTCAACTTTATCTTCAAAATTTCTTTCAACTCAATAATTGGAAGAAAATGTTTAAAATATGAAATTAAAAAAATTTGTTTAAAAACCAAAATTTGTCAAATGTAGAGAAAGTTAAACTTTGAACTTTGAACTTGGAATAAATTTGGACTTGAATCATCGAAATCCCATTTGCAACAGAACGATTCAAGGGAGAGTGCATGATTTGTTGTATTGTTCTCAACTTCTAAATCAAATTTTAGGGTTAAACAGGGTGTCCATTCTCTGAAAAACCGGGAAAAGTCGGGGAATTTTGGTGGTCTGGAAAAGTCAGGGAATTTTGGAATTTTTCGAAACTCCAAAACAAGGAGAAATAATTTAAAAAATGTTTCTTTGCTTTTTTTATTATAAATTTTTCAAACAATTTCGCACTCGCTCCGCTCGGGCCAAATTATTACATCTTTTATCTAATTTTTTTATTCATAATTTTTTGTTGACCGTGATGTACCATAAAATTAATACTCAAAATGCACGTCTTCGTTCAATTCAAAAAATTTCCCCTTCGCTACGCTCGGGGCAATTTACACTCTTTTTTTCTACAGAATTTATTCAAATTCTTGAGTTCTTTGGAAACTTGATTTTTAATAAGTTATGATGAGAAAGAAATGCCATGATGAGAGGGGATGGACAGAATTCGAAATTATTGGTCATGTTTTGGAAACCCCAAATGAGGGAAAATTAGATAATGAACTTCTATCTTTTGAAGATCTTTTTTCGCAAAAATTTTTGTTCTCGCTTCGCTCGGGCTCAACACGTTTATAAATGTTTCCATAAGATTATTTTATATTTTACCTCCTCATTGATTTTTTTGTTTATTCGTACAAACTAAAAAATTGTAGGAAATGGCGTGACTTTATGATTTTGAGGCATGTGTTTTTCATGGAGGGGGGGGGGTAAATAAGTTTTTGAATTTTCAGCCTGGAAAATCCGAATTTTCATTCGCTTGATTTGGTAGACACCCTGGCATAATTTGTTTATTTTTCAAAACTCAACTTTGCGTTGGAATACATAGTTTTTTCTTTTTCTTTTAAATTTTTTCTGTAGGTAATGAATTCAAATTTTCAAATTTTTGTGGTGAGGGGGAGTAGGGAGGATTCAAAGTTTTTCAGAATTGAATTGAATCTTTTTGTTGGGTATCTACTTATCTAGTGAATTTGAAATAAAAATCGTTAGATCTCATGCATTTTATATAATTTTTTTGCAAAATTTCGGGATGTAAGTACATCAGGTGAAAAATCCCCCCCCCCCGGTTTACTAATATCATGTTTAAAAGCTCTGGAAAAATTCAAAAAATTCGTCTGGAAAACCTGGAAAAGTCAGGGAAAATCATTTCTGAAATATAGTGGACACCCTGTTAAAAAAATCAACTTGAAGGCGGCTACAAAAAATCCGTTTTTTCGGCGGCGGCGCAGACCTCTAGTTAAGGGTAAGAGTGGAATGAGGAGAGGTGAAATTTTTACTAGAAATCTTTTGATGTCTGGGCACAATCACAAATTTTGAGATTCACGTTTACCAAACACTAGAAAGAAAACACTTGAAAATGAACATCAATCAGGATTTTCTATGAATAGAAAGCCTTCTGCTGGTCTGAAAAAATTTAAAAACAATGGAAAAACTTGTTTTCTCGAAAAATTCCGCAGAACGTCTGGGAAAATACGATAAAATAAATTCTGTAACTTGATATTGGCGGTAAATATTATAATAACCAACTTCTCAAATTCAAAATACAAATTCGCAATAATACTCATTAGCCATATTGCTGGAAAAAACATAAACAAAACATGAACAAAAATCCCAATATTGTGTTAAAAATCCAAACCGATTAAATATATAAAACAACTATGGGGAAAAATAAATTTATATAAGAAAAGAACCCAATCTAGAGAGTAAATAAGATGAGGGTAAGTTACATCTGTATATAGATACCATTCGATATACTCTCTTACAAACTCTTAAATTAATGAAGTTTAATAACCTTTTTTGGACGAGCCGAGGTACCCGGAGGTTTCGGAATTTAGGAAGCATTGTTTACGATGGTATGAGTCAGTCGGCGCCTAAGTGAGTATCGTGTTAGCCACCCACAAAACACGCGCGTTAAATTAGTTGCTGAATCATTGTTAAAGCCATACTCGCTATACACCCCGCCGCAGACGACGAGTTTTACTCGTATTTCTGCACAAAACGACGATACCATTGGCAATCGTTCAAACGAAAAGAAGACAATTTCTAACGAAAGGAGAGCAGATAGGGCGAAAAAAATAACCATAGACGAAGCTAATGACTAAACCAAGACCGTTACGAAATGACTGCTCGCTAAACTTTAATTCATTGTGTATGATAATGATTCGATTTCGTAATTATATTGTAAGTAAATGGTTGTTGATGAAGTTGCGCTTTTATATACGTTCGGTTGCTTTTATTGAAAATGATATCGGAATACCCGTACAGGGTTCGTAGAGATGTCGTATTTTTACGGAAATATCGTGTATCGAAATATACGTCACGGTTGCAGATACTTCGATTCGGTTGCTTCTTCTGGGGTTGTCTTTTTTTTCTTATTCCCCTTAGTAAATTTCGGAGATTGTGGCGTGGCATATATAGACTGTAAGCTCTCGGGCGATTTGTGCACATGTACGATTAAAAATATTATTACGATGGTACAGCTACGAGCGTACTTAATAACGAGCGCAGATTTCATAAATATTTTGTAATAACAGAAGTTACCCGAGATTACGCTGTTTATCATATTTACGAGCTATTTTTCCGGAATATAGTCATCGAAGTTGTCGTAAATACCGAGGAATTTCAAAATTATCGACTCGGAAAAATATATCTGCGATGAGACTACGAAAACGTCGTCGAATTGTGTTGAGAAAAATCCCAATCCGTATATTCCGAACAAGATGTACGATTGTGTACGTTTCTTGATGGAAGTACCATGAATTATGACCATGAGAGTTGAACGGTAAACTAAATAAGTGTAAATAGGGGGGGGGGGGAAGTGCTGTGGTAACGGACTCGAAGATATATTTCATTTTTGAGAACTGTCAATATGTTATACGAGTGTAGAAAGAATCACTAAATATTTTTTTAGCATTTTTGCGAATAGACTGTGATAAGACTGTGTTGAAAAAAGTGAAATCAATTTTAAATTGCTGAGGTTCTTTTTTTGTTGAAAATTTTTCCAAAATTTCAAACTTGTTTGAAAAAATAAAATGTTGAATTTTTCTAAAATTGAAGCGTTGGTAACTCAGAACTTGATATATTTATTCATTCTCAACACCTTGAAAGGTTTTCCAGTCAGGGTTGAATAGAAGTAGGCTTAAAAGGGAGCAGGGGCTGAAATGAAAAATTCGGGGATGAAGTGACATTTTTTTTATTTTTTTTTTCGACTCAAAGTTCTATTTTTTCCATTTTTTTTTTTTGAATAATAACAGAATAAGTATTTTAAAATAGAGATCTCTATTTTTAATTTTTTTTCTCAAACCGAATTTTTTCTACTGAAAAAAAATATAATGATTATTGGGAAAATGGGATTGTCTTGAAAGATTTTCCTGCCAGGGATGAATAGAACTTAGAAGTAGGCTTATATGACGGGAGAAGGGGTAGAAATGAAAAATTTGGGGATGAAGTGACTTTTTTTTAACTCAAAATAAGTTCTATTTTTTACGTTTTTTTTTTTCTTGAATCAAAACAAAAGTATCTCAGAATCGGTCTTCATTTTGTAAATTTTTTTCCAAGAGAATTTTTTTGACTAAAAATAGGTATAATTTTGTGATTATTGGGAAAAGAGGAAAATCTTTCAAGGCATTCCCCTTTTCCCAATAATCACAAAATTAAACCTACTTTTAGTCAAAAAAATTCTCTTTGAAAAAAATTTCCAAAATGACTTTTTTCTGATTTTTTTCGACTCTTAAGTTCTATTTTTTACGTTTTTTTTTGTTTTTTTTTAATCAAAACAAAAGTATCTCCATTTTTAAATTTTTTTCCAACCAAATTTTTTGACTAGAAATACAATTTTGTGGTTACTGGGAAAAGAGAAATGCCTTGAAAGATTTTCTTGTCAGGGATGAATAGAAGTTGGTTTATGAAGGGGGAGGGGTGAAAATGAAAAATTTAAGGATGAAGTGACATTTTTCTGATTTGTTCGACTCAAAAAGTACTACTTTTTCCATTTTTTAAAAATCAAAACAGAAGTATCTCAAAATAGGTTTCTATTTTGGAAATTGTATTCTCAAACCGAATTTTTTCTACTGAAAATATAATTTTGTAATTATTGAGAAAAGAGAAATACCTTGAAAGATTTTCCTGTCTGGGATGAATAGAAGTAGACTTATGAAGGGATGCAGGGCAGAAATGAAAAATTTGGGGATGAAGTGACATTTTTTCTAATTTTTTTCTACTCAAAGTTCTATTCTCGACTTTTTTTTTTGAATTAAAACAAAAGTATTTCAAAATAGGTCTCTATTTTTAATTTTTTTTTCAAACCAAATTTTTTGACAAAAAATACAATTTTGTAATTTGTGATTGCTGGAAAAAGGGGAATGGTTTGAAATATTTTCCTGTCGGAGATGAATAGAAGTTGGCTTATGAAGGGGAGAGGGTGAAAATCAAAAATTTAAAAATGAAAGTGTCATTTTTCTGGGGTTTCGACTCAAAAAGTACTATTTTTTCCATTTTTTAAAAATCAGAAAAAAGGATCTCAAAATAGGTCTCCATTTTTGAAATTTTTTTCTCAATCCGAATTTTTTCTACCGAAAGTATAATTTTGTGATTATTGGGAAAAGATGAAGCTGCTTCCCCCACTTTCTTTTCATTTCGGCCCTGTTTGTATTTTTTTTTTTTTAGGAGTTCAAGAAAATTTCGATTTTCTTCAGAATTTTTATACTTCCCCGGAGCAAATTTGAGTGAAATTCAGAGTTGAAGAATCGAATTGGAGGTTATCTTCAGAGTTTTAGATCGATTGTAACCAGTGCCGTCGTCAGAATCAAAAATTGAGGGGTGGGGGCACAATAGGGGCCGTGTGTTGGACAACTTTTTTTGATTTTTCGAAGTGGAAAATAGGGACTGACTAAAAATGCACATACCTATTCAGTTGCGTCGGAATCTTTTTTTGAGAGGGTTCAAAGAGGGTATGAAGACTTGAAATACCAGAAAGATTTCTAATGGGAGGGGGTGAATAGGAAGCCTTCTTTCGCACTTTCGTCCCAGATAGATCATAGAATTGTAATTTTGTTCATGCCCGAGCGAAGCGAGGACGAAACTTTGAAAAAATTGGATTTTTAATGTCCTAAAAAGACATTTTTTCATGTTTTAATGCTTTGAAAATCCCTAGCTGATGTAAGTGTAATGTAAATTTATAAAAATACGACAAAATTTTTTAGGGAACCAAGTGAGGACTAGAATTCTTTTCGGGGGGGGCTTCCCCGGCCAACCTTGACGACGCATTTGATTGTAACCTGCAAACGAATGATCTCCATTTCCAGCAGTTCTAGCATGGTAAAATTTGAAACTTTCCGGTTGATTGAGAAAGACTATGTTATGTTGATCATTAAATTTGATTTAAGGGATGAAGAAATCCTTTGAAAATATTCATAAAGCAATTTTTTATTTTTTGGAATTCATTTCTGACCATTTGAATAAATTTGAAATCAGTAAATCCCACGAGAGAATATCAAAAATTTCAGTACTAGTTTCAGAAAAATGTATTACAGGGATTTAGAGGATTTGAATTTTAAGGTAGGGTGGAAATCAATTTTTAGAACTTTTTTCGAGCATGGTTTTTTTTTAGGAAGAGGAGGGATGGTTTAGGGATGAACCTATATTAGAATTATTGAAAGAACCAAAATGAAAATTTTCTAATTTAGATAAAAAAAATTTCCTAATTTTTCATTTAAATTGCAAATTTAAAAAAAAAATTTCCACTCCAATTTTAAAAGTGGAATTTTGTGATAATTTTGCGAAAGAAACTGCTCCCTCGGCCCTTTGGAGGAGAGGAGTGGAGGGGGGAGAACTATTTAATAATTTGGTATGAAAAAATTCAAATAAAAAATGAACGTTTCTTAATTTTTATCGAAGTCTCATTCGTAAAATTGTCTTAAATGTTTTAGTGAAAAAATTATGAAATTCATTTACTTGTGTAGGCAGCGTGTAAGGATTTTGTGAATCTGCCATCCTCCACCTCCCTCCTCTCCCCTCCCCCCAAAAAAAACAGAAATAAAAATTGAAAATGTGTGTACAATAAGCTAAGAAGATGAAATCACTTGCTTATCAAATTTAGCTATGACTTAAACTTCTATTTGAAAATTCTCAGGATTCTAGGAATTTTTCAAAAAATGTTTTTTTATTTATTTTACGCATTTTTTTGGTAAAGCTATTTTAGCGATATTTTTATGTATCGATTTTGTCAAAAAATTGCAGTTCAACTCGTAAGTTTTTCAAAAATATTTTCTGAATACTTTGGTCTCAGTTAGTTATAAGAAGAAAATTTTTCAGTTTCTCGACAGTTTTTCCAATTTTTCAAAATATCGACCTGAAAAAGAGATATCTTGAAGGTTATTTTTATGCCCCCTCCCCCAAACATTTTCACTTTAACGACCTAAAATGGTTCACGGACATTTTCTCGAACGGAGAAACTCCCGAATGGTCATCTTTCCGAGTATCAAATTTCCGGATCCAATTTCTCGAATGTAAAAATCTTGAATGTACTCAAAAACCACTATGAATATTTTCACTTGAAGAATCAAGTTTTCCAAAAACCCATCAGAAGGCTAAATCAGAGTCCTCAAGGATGAAAGCTTAGAAAATTTTCGAAACCACCATCTCGTAATCATCACTGAAATTTTTTTTATTTGTTTGCAGTGATTTTAAAAACTTCCCAAGCACGTTTTCAACTTTGAGGGGACTCCCATCACACTTATGACTTCTTGAGATTTCTTATCATTAATATTTCCAAGTAGGGCTTGTACACACCTGTGTAAGGTATTTAAGCCCAAATGGGGGGGGGGGGTGTCACAAATGGTTTCATAGACAATAAGGCTCTTTTTATCATTTACTCCCTTTCCACATTTTATTCAAAGATAGAAAGCTCTCTCAGGATTAACTTGTATAATATGCTTGATTGCTCACATTTTTGAATCAATATCCCGAAGGATGTTGCAAATTTTTTGAAAAAAAAAATTGTCAACCGACTATTTTTTAATTTACAGAGATGGTTAATAGGAATATGATGGAAAAGCAGATTTTTAGACATTCTTAATCTGTCATAATGTGACATTGAAAAAATTATTTTACAAAATTTGAGTAAAAATTTCAATTCTTTAGGGTAAGTCAAGTATACGTCTGTCACGATTTTATATTTCAGTAAAAAGTCACTAAATTACGACCCCTTGATGATTTTTGTCAGAATTTCAATGGAAAGTAATAAAATGTATATATTATTTTTATTGATAAAAATCAGAAAATGTATTCCTGATTCATAAGCAACCACTAAAAAATTATTATCTGAGATTGGAATTTCTGAAATTTTCAATTTTCTCCATTCTTTTACTCATTCCAATTTTAAAATTTCCAAAATTTCATTAAAAAATTTTAAAAAATCGACTTTGATAGTAAATTTTTAAATTTTGATTTTCTTATCTGGATTGAGTTTAAATATGTCTCTTGTAAATAGGAAATGGAATAAATTGTTTTCACCCTGGAAAAGATATACCCACTCAATACGTAATATTACGACTCGATAATTCATCGATGACGAAGATTACTTCCATGTACACAATTACATACTCATATGTAAGTACAGGTACCTATACTCATTGACGTTACACATTCCAAATAGTTGGTAAAACTCGTTAATCAGTATGTGTAATTAAGCTCGCTGATCAGTCAATTAATCACCGATACAATAAATAATTTGTATTTCAAATGTACTCGCGTATTTACCTATATCTCTGCACACGTCGTCGCGATGGTATTTAAAGTTGGCGAAAAAAATAATACAGTAATTATTGTTGTTTTCGAACCTCTCGAAGCTCGAACGGTTACTATTTTTAAACTCGTAGGAGATTACCCCTTGAAAATATTCTGGGGCACTCCTATCGCGTATTCGAAGCCCACGTTATTACCGTCCATAATTGAATTCCATTAGGAAAAAGGATAGCAAAAAAAGGAAAACATTGGTACGCAAAAAAAACAAACCAGTTCGCAATGCTGTTTTAATTATCCGTTAACTATTTATAATTTATTTGACGTTTCGGAATCAGCAAGGCTACATCATCTAATCATGGTCGACTGCTTTCTCTGGTATAGTGTTCGAAAAAAAAATCGCGCGTCAGGTTCCATCGTATACGTAGTATACGTACGCGAGTTTAATACGGAAATTTAAAGGGTCCGGTAAAGGATGCTGGACGAGCGGCTAATTGAAGTTGAGAATATGGAACGCGTCGGTATTCACCTGGCGCTAAGAGAATGTTGAACGAGTGGAATGTGGATGTGGAAAATCGACGAACGACGTGGTATCGAAAGTTATTATTGCGAGTGTTGGGTTTCGTTGGGAGCGTGGCCAGGAGATTTTTTTGGAAATTGGGTTAAATTTGTGTTTTGTGGAATGGCAAGTGTTGGGGATTTATTTAAAATTGGGTTAATGATTTTTTTCTATTTCGAGTGAATTTTATGTGGCGAGGATTTTGATTTTTGAATTAAAAACATTTTTTAGAAGTTCTTATTTTTTATGAATTTTGTTTCCATTAAAATTTCACTCTGATCCGCGTAGTTTTGTAAATCTAGTGAATTATTTCTATTTTAAAAAAAAAAATTAATTTATTATCACAAGAGATTTACCTACATAAATTATTGTTTTTTGTTTTTGAATGATTTTCGTCTGATTTGACTACCTCCACCTTTTTTTTGCATTAAAAATCGTATTTGCAGCTTTAATCAATTTATTTTAATTTTCTTTTGTTTGTGAAAAAAATAATACTATTCTATTGACGAAATCTCAGTTTGAAAAATTCAAAAGTGGCATTTTTGGGGAACAAAATTTGAAAATTTTCGACTGAGCTCAATTTTTTCAACTCAGAACATCTACAGTTTTTCTGATTTTTCTGCATGGAAATATTAAAGTTGGAGTCAATTTATAAAATGGGTGATAAAATTTTGGCAATCGAATTTTTAAGATCGTTGACGTTACAAAAATGTCAAATTTGATTATCATTTGCTATAATTTATTAAAATTGTTTAGGAATGTTAAAATTAGAGAAAAGAAAAGGAGAGAAAGACTGGAATATTTGACATTAAAAAAAACTTACTTTGAAGCAAAACTTGCCCATTTTTCCTCGAATTTGATTTTTTTGACAAAAAATGCTGAAAGACTAAAGTTTTCCTTAACTTCCCCTCCCTCTCGTTGGATTTCTGCATAAAGCCGAGAAAATTATCTTCCAACAATAAATCGAGGTTCTTTGAATTTTATCCGAAATAAAAAATTCTGTTCAGTTCAATTTTCAATGAACAATGATCGAGAAAATTTTGTAATTGGAATGAAATTTTAATGAATATGAGATTGAGTAAAATTCAGTTTGCAAAAATTACCCACTCCGTTCCTAAAATAGAAATATTTAATGTAGGTGAATTTCGGAGACGTTGATGACATTTGCAGGCATCATAGCTGGTCACTTTTTTATGGTGTTTGTCACTTTTTTCGACTTCAGTCACTTTTGGTTACTGGTCACGTCTAAAAGGTCACTTTGGTTATTTTTTTCCCCTCAAAAGTCACTTTTTTTCGTACTTCCAGGCAAAAATTCAAATTTTCCCGTAGAAATTTCTATTTCTCAAAATTCTTTTTAAAAAAACTATAAAAAATTGATTTTTGCTAGTTTGTTTGTTGTTTTGACGAAGGAATTTAATAAATGAAATTATTCATGTCTTTTCAGTTGATTTATCTTTGAAATGTTTGCAGAAAACTATATACATAAAAATTGCCCCCTCCAGAAAACCGTAAAAAAATTTGCCCCCGAAAAATTGGAATTTTTGGTCATTTTTTGGCCACTTTTTGCTCAAATTCTTCAAAAATTTTACTATGATGCCTGCATTTGATGAAATTGTTCAAGTTACCCAAACAAACTTTTCACTGTAAAAAATTTCATAATGTTGTTATTTTAGCAGATTTTTCAAATTTTGAGAGATTTAAATGGAAAAAATGACCAATGGAAGAAACTAATGTCAGATTTAAAATTAGAGGAAAAGGGCTCGACTACCTTCGATTCTGCTTGGTATAGCCCAAAATTTTCTTGTTTATTGTAGGTGCCTATTCATTTCCCAAAATTTATTAAAATTTCTCCATATTACAACATACTCGTCCGTATATTTTTAATTTTTGAAAATTCGAAAAAAATCAAAAATACGGATTTAAACGAAGATTTTATGAGGGAATGAAATACTTTTTCTCTAGTTTTTGTGGATTTCGTATTGGCAGCATATCTAAAAATGAAAAAATTGAGGTTTGGTTCACTTTTCACAAGCTCCTTAAGACCTTTTACGAGGGTAGCACCCCCCCCCCATTCCGGTGATATCCACGCCTGATACACTTTTTCAATCGAGAATTTTTCATTTTTGCCACTTTTATTAAATTCTGATTTCTATCGAGTATCGCCTTGAAATAAGTTTTTTTTTTCTAGAAAAATAGTAAATCTAATGCATAAAAATAAAGTGGGCTTTTCAACCCTTGTGATGCGAAGAAATGTTTTCATTCCACTGGTAAAAATTTAATCATCTTCAGTTTCGTAATTTCGATTATTTCAAAAAATACTGTAAAATATTTGAAATATATATATTTTTTACCCTTAATGGGATGACAATTCATCCCAAATTCATCGCAATCACAAATTCCCGAAAAAATCGTGTGATGATTTTTTTGAGGATGAAAATTCATTCCAATGGACATCCCAGCGCCTGCCTCAAAACCTCAGGATGATTTTTGGAATGAAAATTTATTCATATCATCTACTCAGCCTCAAAACCTTGAGATTGTTTTTTCGGGATAAAAATTAATTTTAATGGTCACCCTAGCTTTAAAAATCCGGGGAAAAAGTGGAATGATTTCTGCGGTGAAAATTCATTCCAAATTCATAGCAGACACAAATGCTCGGAAACCCCGTGGGATGATTTTTTTTGATGAATATTCATTCCAATGATCATCTCGAGGCACTAATGCGCGGAAAAATCGTGAGATGATTTCTGCGATGAAAATTCATTCCAAATTTATTGCAGTCACAAATGCCTGGAAAAATTATGTGATGATTTTTTGGGATAAAAATTCATTACCGTGGTCATCTCAGCCTCAAAACCTCAGTTTAATTTTTGGGATGAAAATTTATTCAAATGATCATTCCAGCTTCAAAAATTCGGGATGATTTTTTCGGGATAAATATTCATTCCAATGATCATCCTAGCCTCAAAAATCTGGGGAAAAGGTGGGCTGATTTCTGTGATGAAAATTCATCCAAAATTTATCACAGTCACAAATGATCGGAAAAATCATATGATTTTTTTGGGATGAAACTTCATACTATAATCATCCCAGCCTCAAAAAGCCGGAAAATCGTGAGATGATTTCTGCGATAAAAATTTATCCTAAATTCATCGCATCCACAAATGCTCGAAAAATCGTGAGATGATTTTTAGGATGAAAATTCATTCCAAATTCAACGCAGTCGCAAATACCCGCAAAAATCGTATGCTGATTTTTTTGGGATGAAAATTCCTTCAAATAATCATCCCAGCATCAAAAACTCGGGATGATGTTTTTGGGGTGAAAATTCGTTCCAATCATTTCAGGAGTGATGGAAAACTGGAACTGAAACTAGAACTGGAAATTGAAAAAAAACTGGAGCTGGAACTAGAACTAAAATGAATTTCAGTTTTATACCAGTTCCAGCAGTTGCAATTTTTATATTTAAAATAATACGACTCGAAAAAAGTCAAAATTTTGATGTTTAAATTCACCAAAACACATTCAATTGAAAATTGTTTACTAAAAAACCCCAAACCTTGAAAATTTACGTCGAAAAGTGAACAAAGAAGAATTTTGTTGTAAACTCGAAAATTTCGTCCAATTAAAGACGCCCTCTCATAAATCAAGTAGGTATTCAAATTTTTTGTTGAAAAATTCCGTTTGGTTAGTCACAACATTTTCGAAAAATATTACTAACGACTTTTTTTCTAGAATTCTTTTGTTTTGAGCTTGAAAAGGGGAAAAATTTTACTTTGATTGAATCGAAAAGGAAAAACAACAAAGTTCAAATTTAGCAGAAAATTTTGCATTTTTTTGTCCTTTAAAATTTAAAAAACTGAAATTTTGAAACTGGAACTGGAACTGAAAACTGGAACTAAAAAATTTTGAGAATGGAAACTGGAACTGGAACTGAAACTAAAAAATTTTGAGAACTGAAAACTGAAACTGGAACTAGAATTGGAACTAATATCATTTCAGTTTTCCAACTCTGCATCTCAGCCTCAAAAATCCGGAAAAAAGTGGGATGATTTCTGCGATGAAAATTCGGAGAGAGGGAGGGGGGTTCTTTTAGTATGCTATTTAGTGAATCATTATGAACAGAAAACTCAATAGCTAAAAAAACGTGAAGAAGTGCACCAAAATTGATGGAAAAATTACCGTATAAATACACTTCTACGAAATGTAAGTTTGTGCTAAAGAACAAAAAAATTCTTTGATTTTCGTTCGAATTAAAAATTCTTGAAAATAATGCAATGAAATGGCCATAATTCCGAAAAGGAGAGAAAAAGAGGGTCTGAATTTTCTCTAAAAATTTTTTACTTCAAGGGACGTCATCTGAAGGGTTTAGGATGAAAATCGGATCTTGAGCCGATTTCATCTATCTTATCTTTCTATACTAGTACAGACATTTTAGGTTTTGACCCAAAAAAAAATTAGCAGGAAGGGGAAGTTTCGTATATAAGCTCAGTAAAGTATGTATTTTAATATTCCCGAACTTCCCTAAAATCGGTTAATATTTTGACCCCCTTTTGGGGGGTGAGGGGGTTCAAATTTTCGTTTTTCGGCTATAACTTTCAAAATTACGTATTTACAAAAAAAAATTGTTGAAACAAACATTGTAGAGAATAAAAAAACAAACAATTTTGTTATATACAATTTTTTCCTAGGACGTCATGGGAGGGAGCTAGGGTCTTTAGAAAAAACTCAATTTTGAAAATTTCCCATTCCCAGAAAAAATCATCAAAAATCGGGTTAATCAACTTTTAGAAGCGGCTCATTTGCATAGTACATCCTATTACAATGTAGAATAAGAAAAATGTATAACCGACCCCATATCTCAAAGTAGGGGGGTGGACCCTCCGAAGAAAAAGTCGAATTTTCTCCCAAGCGTAGCTCAGCTGCAGTGCAAAATTTGAAAAATTGGTTCAAACAAACGTTGTAGAGCATCAAAAGACGAACATTTTACTTTTTTTACTTTTTTTCTACGTGGTCTTGGAGGCGAGCTATTGCAAAAAGAAAAAAGCAACGCGGCGTTGGAAAATTTTTCATCAACTAAATAAACTCTCCTTTTGGGACCCAATTTGGGTCCCAGGATCAAAATTATTATAAAAATCAAGTTCAGCGCTCATGAAAACCTCAGAACTCCACTTGTTCGACCATTAGTTCGCTAGATTTTAAATTTACCAGATTTACCCATGGTTATTACATTGAGTTAATGAAAAATTTCCGAATGCCGATTTTTTTCATTTTCGCCATAGCTCGCCTCCAAGACCACGTAGAAAAAAAGTAAAAAAAAGTAAAATGTTCGTCTTTTGATGCTCTACAACGTTTGTTTGAACCAATTTTTCAAATTTTGCACTGCATCTGAGCTACGCTTGGGGGAAAATACGACTTTTTCTTCGGAGGGTCCACCCCCCCCCCCACTTTGAGATAAGGGGTCGGTTATACATTTTTCTTATTCCACATTGTAATAGGATGTACTATGCAAAAGAGCCGCTTCTAAAAGTCGATTAACCCGATTTTTGATGATTTTTTTCTGGGAATGGGAAATTTTCAAAATTGAGTTTTTTCTAAAGACCCTAGCTCCCTCCCATGACGTCCTAGGAAAAAATTGTATATAACAAAATTGTTTGTTTTTTTATTCTCTACAATTTTTGTTTCAACAATTTTTTCGTAAATACGTAATTTTGAAAGTTATAGCCGAAAAACGAAAATTTGAACCCCCTCACCCCCAAAAGGGGGTCAAAATATTAACCGATTTTAGGGAAGTTCGGGAATATTAAAATACATACTTTACTGAGCTTATATACGAAACTTCCCCTTCCTGCTAATTTTTTTTGGGTTAGGGCCTTATTTTAGCTAAAATGTCTGTACTATACCTTTTCCACAAAAATGATGAAATTCGCACCCAAAGATCTACGCTGTTTATTTCCACCGAAGATCTGCATAAATATAAACCAACATCGCGATGAAATGTTGACCGATCCAACCAACCAAGCGAGGAGACGAAGAGAAGAGACGTAAACGTTGTATGGACATCTCAAGGATTATAACACGTTGCCCTATAAAGCTTATCCGAACGACGCTGCGGCACCGGGCCGAAATTCCACCATAATAAAAGCAGATACAACGTATAAGTACAGTACCACTATACACGAGTATACCTACATATTAACATAGGTATATCGTACCCGGGACGAGGACGAGATCACCGATGAAAATAAATTTCACGCTAGGCGCCATTAAAGCTCGATTTGATTTCTAATCCATCGTCGAGCCGAATGATTTAATGCTGAGCATTGCAAAAAGAGAGAAATAAAATTAGGAAGTCGAGTCATTTTCATGGCGTACTCGTACCAATGCATATGCCGAAGGATTACCGGCGGCGAAATTCGTAATAAAACGAACAAGTTACCATTTTCATAATATTATGCTAATGATCGGCAAGGTGATATTTATCGTACACTGAATTTAAAACACAATCAGATCCGAAGACATATGGTCGCACGAGGTACTTTACCGATATATTTTTCGTCTCCGGTACCATATTCTGTGCGGAATTCGTCTTCGAACCCAGACATTTGGATGATTTGTTCCAATACCTAGACCACACCTGGATTTTGCGCTAATGCACTAATGCTCGATGATTTGGCTAATTTTAATAACACTCTTGACCACTCGATCACGTTCGCGGACTCAGCCTGCCGGCCATCTTTGCTGAATGTACTTTGAAGAAGAGAGAACATACGATGACAGATACACCATCGAAGAATGTGCTCTCGGGTACCTGGTTCGCCTGCTCTCAAACGCAGGCCTAGGGGGCAGAAGGGGTCTCGACCATAGGTACATATGGCCCTTCGACAATTGATAAAGTAATATCAACTCGAGATATAAAGTATTTCTGCCTAGCTGAGGCATGGCGTTTACAAGCTGTAGTAACTGTACCGGCGCTGGCCGCTGCTAAAAGAGGCTCTCTGCGGTCTTGTAAACGTAACGCAACGAATAAACGTAAATCATTACGTATACATATCGAAACAAGTTTCTCTATACATTCTACACTGTGTACTGGTACAATAACATAACACGTGCTATGCGATTAGAGATGTTTGATTTTGTCGTTGTATAAATTCGCATTCGACCGACCGGTTGCAAAGATTTGCGAAAGGTACACAAAGAAAAAAATCTATCGTAACGGAACTTATTCGATTGTATTTTAGAATAGCTGATGATAAATCACAGTTCAAATGCCAATTGGGCTATTCCATACTAAAACAGATCCAAAATTAGGTTGGGTCTTCCGATTTCGCTGAACTTTTTAAAAAGAGTTTCCCGGGGGGGGGGCAGAGGGGGGGACATTGAAATTTTTATGCAATTGCGATTCTTAGCTAAATTATCCAACTTTGAAGGCTCATATCTCAAGTTAGGTTATACTTGGGGGAAAACTGTTTGCGGGGTCTGAAAGAGAATTAATGGAAGATTCAAAAATGGTAATCATATTATGAAAATCTCAAAATTGAACTTTGGTGGTGAAAGCTGAACTTTCATGACAAGAACAAAAGATGAAAGCTACCATTTAAAAATCTGAAATAATTACAGTAAGTAGCTCTTTTTCAGTGATGGAAAACTGGAACTGGAACTAGAACTGGAACTGGAACTAGAACTGAAATGATGAGAACTGAAATCTGAAAACTGGAACTAGAACTAAAATGAATTTCAGTTCTATACCAGTTCCAGCAGTTGCAATTTTATTGTTTAAAATATGACTTGAAAAAGTCAAAATAAAGTCAAAATTTTGATGTTGAAATTTACCAAACCACATGCAATTAAAAATTTTTTACTAAAAACCCCCAAACCTTGAAAATTTCCGTCAAAAAGTGAATAAAGAAGAATATTGTGTTGTAAACTTTAAAATTTCATCAAATTAAAGACGTCCTCTCATACATTAGGTATTCAAATTTTTTGTTGAAAAATTCAGGGGTTAGTCACAACATTTTTGAAAAATACTACTAATGACAATGGCTTTTTTTCTAGAATTCTTTTGTTTTGAGCTTGAAGCCTTGAACAGGGAAAAAATTGTACTTTGAATCAGAAAAAGAAAAACAACAAAGTTCAAATTTTGCAGAAAATTTTGCATTTTTTTGTCCTTCAAAATTTAAAAAACTGAAATTTTAGAAGTGGTATTTGGAACTGGAAGTGGAACTGAAAACTGGAACTAAAAAAATTTGAAAACTGGAACTAGAACTGGAACTGGAACTGAAAAATTTTGAGAACTGGAACTAGAACTAATATCATTTCAGTTTCCCATCACTGCTCTTTTTACCCTTTTTTCAACCAACAAGTTTTCAAGATGGGATTTCTAGACCCCTGCGGGTTACAGCGGTCCACAATTTTGACCAAAATTCAAAAAAATTGAAAAAGTACAGTAACACATCGATTACTACTAATTCGAAGGCGCTGATTTCGAATATGTACTTAGTTCGACTCCTCTGAACCCTCTTATTAGCCTCCTTGATAGGGTCAAAATTCAAAAAAATGAAAAATAACGTGTGACATGTCGTTTGTTAGTTTTTTGGGGGCACTGAGTCCAAATATTTGCTTAATTTTGGGATTTGACCCTTCAGTGCCCCTCTTGCTCCCAATTTTGGGAAAAGAATGCTGAAAAATGAAAATATTCTGTGGCATATCGATTCTACAGGAATCAAACAGAGTCACCTTTTTTAGTTACTTGTCCTCTATTTTTAAGGTTGGTCACTAAAAATCACTTTTTTGC
Organism: Pseudococcus viburni; assembly: GCA_033439095.1. NCBI lineage: Eukaryota > Metazoa > Arthropoda > Insecta > Hemiptera > Pseudococcidae > Pseudococcus > Pseudococcus viburni. The sequence goes on along the minus strand of JAVBJF010000410.1, from coordinate 53,258 downwards.
CCAAAAAGGTCACTATTCTGGTCCCTTTTTTCATTCTGAAATCACTTTTTCCAAAAATCCAGACGAAGGTACCTGTCCAGAAAAGTGTTTTTTTTGCTTCTTTTATCATAATTTTTTCAAAAAATTTCACCCTTGCTTCGCTCGGGCTCGGGTCAAATAATTATTATATATCTTACAAATTTTTATATTCATCATTTTTTGCTGATCGTAATGCACAGAAAACATGATATTTAACGCCTCTAGCCTTAGTCGCTGTATATGGCGTAAAATAATAATGAAAAAAAAACATGATATTTGAATGCTCGTCTTTATATCATTAAATTATAAATTTAATGAAAAATTTCCGCGTTAAACTCACGGGTAATTTAATACTGTACTTTTAGTCCAGTCAAATTAGGATTTCACTTGGAACAAATTGGTGGAAATTTTTTTTGCGCCAAAGTGCTCAGGAAGGGACCCTAATCAACATACAAAAACCCCACCAAAATCTACTCGGTGCATTTCCCCCTAGGTCCACAATTTTGCCCCCAATTCAGTTTTTTACGTTTTTCTCGTTTCCTTTTGCTTTTTTTGAAAATGTTGTTCTATACAATTTTAAAGAGCCGAAAAATTGGTCAAAAAAATTAATTTTTTTTTTTCAATTACTTAAAACTTATTCCAGAACTCTTAATTTCAAGTGAATATTTATCAATGAAAAAAACGATTTTTTTAGACCCATCGCTGAGAGAAATACAGTTATGAAAAAGTAATGGGGTGGAGGGGGGATATGGTTGTAAACGTCACTTTTTTCAAAAAATTGGTCACTTTTTGCCTGATAAAAAGTCACTAAAGTCACTATTTTTTCCCAAAATTTCTGTTTGATGCCTGATTCTCGAATATTGACTTACTTCTGGATCCGACCCCTTCCCACCAAGCTTAAATGATCAATAGAGAATGAAATATTTAAAAAAATTACGGGGAAATTCGAAACCTACGCCCCCAAATCAGTTAGGATCGATATATTTCTCAGCATGCTTTCCCCAAAATGGGGGGCTAGAGGGGCACTGAAGGGCCAAATCCAAAAAAATAAACAAATATTCGGACTCAGTGCCTTCGAAAATCTAACAAACGACAGGTCACACGTTATTTTGAATTTTTTTTTTAATTTTGACCCTATCAAGGAGGCTAATAGAGGGGTTCAGAGGAGTCGAATGAAAAAACTGAGTACAAATTCGAAATCAGCTCCTTCGAATTAGTAGTAATCGATGTGTTACTTTACTTTTTCGATTTTTTTGAATTTTGGTCAAAATTGTGGACCCCTGAACCCGCAGGGATCTAGAGATTCCATCTTGAAAATTTGTTGATTGAAAAAAGAGCGAAAGGGCTACTTACTGTAATTTTTTCAGATTTTTAAATGGTAGCTTCCATCTTTCGTTCTTATCATGAAAGTTGAGCTTTTACCACCAAAGTTCAACTTTGATCTTTTCAAAATGTGATTACCGTTTTTGAGTCTTCTATTAATTCTCTTTCAGACCCCTCGAACAGTTTTCCCCCAAGTTTAACCTATCTCGAGATATGAGCCATCAAAGTTGGGTAATTTGGCTAAAAATCGCAATTGCATAAAAATTTCGAGGCCCGCCAGTGGGTTAAAAAGAAATGATCGTGGTTTTGTAAATAGACCACGAAGGGGACTCGTAAAAAAAGTTGAGCGAAATCGGAAGACTCGACTTCATTCTTGGAACGTTTAGTATGGAATAGCCCAATTTCAAATCTTAACTGTGATACGTAAATTATCAAAGTTTACGAATACCTACCTTTGACAAAGTTACCCCGAAATTTACATCGGATGATACGTCAACGTGTCCTTGATATTTACGCAGTGACATTTTTATTTTACTATTTATGAAAAGTCTAGACTATGGAAGGTAAATGTGTTAAGGTCATTGCTGATACGAACCAATATGGTTTATTTTTCCCCAAGTACCACTATACATATTGCTTACCATTCCACCGTTCGGTATAGTCATTTTTCTCTCTGTAACGTTCGCGTGCGTGTTTATGCGACCGAAATACTTACACAGAATCGACTGCATGGCTTTTTCTATCACACTAACCTACTTATCGATAATACAATGATTTCGTGTTAATGGTAATTTCCAGATAAGGCGTTTTTTTCGTCGAAATTTCGCCGGTACCCAGACTAAATAGGAAATTTCGTATCGATTTATCGGACGTGTTCGCGATGGGATGAGATTAAATTGATTCGAACAGGTGTTCGGATGGAGACGATCGGTTGGAGTATCTGATTGGAAACGTCTAGCTTTATTCGATTTGCGAGATGGAATGGTTGAAAGGGAGGATAGAGTTGTAGAATTTTTCAATTTTTTACTAAAATTTTAATTTTTTTTAGAGAGAATTGTTCGTTATATACCTGAACCCTCTCCCCTAATTATGATTGCCTACAGATCCTAAATCTCATAAAAATAATAAAATTTCTGAAAAATTGAAAAAAAATTCTTTAGTTTCTCTTTTTGACTCTCATTAATGTTTGTAGAAAAAGCTTACTCTCTTCAGATCAGAGGAAAGGGAACTTCAATTTGGCTGAAATGTACAAAATATCAAAGAGAAAAATTTTGGAAATTGAAACGTGATTAAAATCTCGGCATTTCTCGCAATATCTTCTTCTTACTTACAAGGGAGATGGAGAATTGGAGATATCCCAACCCGAAGTAAAATTTTGGGCCGAAACCGAATAAATCGGAAGTACCTACTATATCATAAAAGAACCCCGCCATATCCGAAATTTCAAGCGGTGAAGTTCATTTCTGTCTCGAAACCGTTTCCAATCGATTCGGGAGGTCAAAAATAGGGTATTAACCAAATTTCAAAATTTTTTGTTGATTAGATCAAATTTTCATTTTTGCAGAGAGATAAAGTAATTTTGAAAAAAATTCGCCAAAATTCCAGAAATGAACTTCAGTGCCTGAAATTTTGGATATGGGGTTATTTTGTGATGTACTTTCGATTTACTTTTGCATTGGCTCCGAAAAATAATAGAGTTGGTTCTAATTATTTTTTTTAAATCCTCAGTTAAATGAAGAGTTGGTAATAAGAGATTTGTGTTTTTATGAAGTTGCATAATTTTGAGTGAAAAAGAGAATTTAATTAATTTTGAAGAGAATTTTCTATTTAAAAGAGAACACTTCAAACTGAGAGATAATTTCGAACGATTGTTTTCAATTTTTTGAAAATATAAAGACGATTTGATATTTGTTTGTATTTTATCTGAAAAACTAAATTTTTCCAACAGCATTTTCTTTCAAGAAAACAAGTACCTATCTTGAGAAATTGACTTGAAAAAAATTCTTGAATTTTGCAAACTCGTATTTTTTTCTATTTTTTATAAGTGTGGGTCAAATTGACTAAAAATATATGAGTTAGGTCAAATTGAGTTCAAAATTCGAATTCTACGACCTAGAATTAGTGGGAAAAACAAAAATTTTACTCCGTTCTACCCCTCAGATCAGAAGTAAAAGAATTTTGAGTTGGCTTAAAATTTCAAAAAGTTGAATAAAAAACCATCAAGAATATCAAAATTTTGAACATTTTTACAACTTTTTTGTGATTGATTACCTACTCGCTCACGTATAATCTCTTTTAAAATAGGCGCTTAGTTTCACGAAATAATATAATTTTGACCACTTCCATGGTAGGGAGCCGAGGGAGGGGGCCCTGAAATTGTTTAGAGAATTTTCCATTTAAAAGAGAATACCTACTGTAGAAAGTTCTGAACAATTTTAACCTTTTTTTCTTTTCTGTTTTTTTTTGTAATTTGAGTCAATTTGAGAATTTTCTAGTAATCTTGTCTGGAGAAACTAAACGTTTTTCAATGTTCCCCCAATCAAGAAGAACTCTTTGGAAAATTTTAAATAAAATACTTACTTCATTTTGGAGTTTAAAAATTTTCAAGAATTTTTTCCTATTTTTCATTAAGAGATTTGAATGAACTTTTGAAGTTCTTTTATTATACCTATCTTATCTAGGGAGAGAAAAAATTTTCAACTCTATACTATTTTTTGTCCAAGAAAATCCTATACTTTTGAGCAGTTTGAACCAAAAATTTCAGTTTTAGAATTTTTCAATGATTTTTCCAATTTCTTGAAAAATGTAAGTAAGTCAACTTGAAGTGCTCTTTTACCATGTTTTTTTTAGGAAGAATTTTTCCACCACGATTTCCTCTCAAGAGAAATTATATTGAAAGATTTTTAAACATTTTCCAATTTTCAATAATTTTTTTGCAGTTTTTTTGAAATTACTTGGTTGAATGTTGAATTCTTATTAACTATTTAGGTAAGTATACTTACTTGTCATGTTAGGAAGCTGGAAATTTTTCAACACCTTTGTCATTCAACTAATTCAAAATATTGAATTTGGAAATCTAAATCTTGGAAATTTGTAACCTTTTTTCTCAATTTTTTGGAAGTTCAATTAACTTTTTGTAGCTTTTTAGTCACATTTTATTTGAAGAGGCTAAGATTTTTTCATTTCTGTTGAAAAGACTATGTAGTCAGGTCTCAATCGTACAAAAAAAGGCTTCCGCGCGAAATTCCTGTTAAAATTGATTTTATGATTGATTCTTATTCTGGACACTAAAACAAAGAAATTAGGCTCGCATGCCCTTTTTTCCCCTCTCCCTTTCCCCAGGGTCCACTCCCAACATTTCAAACGCGTGTATTGCCTTATCTATGGGTCGTAATGAAAAAATTTTCAAATAAAAGTTGTTCCTCAGTACCTAATGTACATTTTCTTTTCTCATCAGAATCCATTTTGGAGCAACTTCTGCCCCCTTTGGAAACAAAACATGTTTTTGAGAAATCCTCAAAATCACGTTTTCTTCATTTTAAGCGAAAAGGTTCAGAGATACGGCAAAATTTGTAATCACAAAAAGTATTCAGAATTGAATTTCCTTTCCAATGAGCTTTATCACGACCATTTTCATCAACTTTTTCCGACAGGGTGGATCTCTCCCCCTCCCCCTTATCTCAAAAGTTGGACCCACGAAAAAAAATTGAACGATTTTTGTTCTTCGATATCTAATGCATAATTTCATTTATTATCGGAATTCATTTTGGAGCAAATTTTGTTCGTGGGTCCAACTTTTGTGAAAACGAGGAAGGGGACGAAGTCCACTCTGTCGGGAAAAATTTGTGAAAATTGTCGTGATAGAGTTCATTGGAAAGGAAATTCAATTTTGAATACTTTTTGTGATTACAAATTTTGTCGCATCACCGAAACTATTCGTTTAAAATGAAGAAAACGTGATTTTGAGGATTTCTCAAAAACATATTTTGTTTCCAAATTTGGGGGGCAGGAGTTGCTCCAAAATGGATTCTGATGAGAAATGAAAATGTACATTAGGTGCTGAGGAACAACTTTTGTTTGAAATTTTTTTCATTACGACCCATGATAAGGCGATACACACGTTTGAAATGTTAGTGGGTGGGCCCTGGGGAAAGGGGGAGGGCATAAAAAGAGCATACGGGCTTAATTTCTTTTTTCTAGTGTCCAGAACAAGAATCAATCATTTAACAGGAATAGCGCGCGGATGTACGATTGAGACCTGACTAATGTTGAAGGAAGTAAGTAATGGTTTTGAATGAAAAAATGATTATTTTAAAAACTTATAAATTTTTCAAGATTTTTATTTATGACTTGAAGGTATACCTATTTTGGCATTTTATTGAGAAACGAAATAAAATTTTGTATCAACCCATTTTAATTTAAGATTCTGAGAAAAATGCTAGACATGAAACTTGAGAAGCTATTTAAGAAAAAGTTAGCAATGCCCAAATCCACAAATCCCCCTCAACTCTTGAGAAAATTTTTTAAATAACTTTCAAGGTCCTAATTTTGCAAATTAACTACCAAATAGGGAAAGAGTAAGATAATTCTGCATTTTATTGAAAGTGGTATTCTCCACTCTCCTATCCTCTCCCTTCAGCAAATAAATAAAATTAAATTAATCTTAAAAATAAAAATTTGATGTTTATCTTTTTAATCATGATTCATTGATATTTGATCAAATTGTTTCTCAAAGAATCATATTCAGAAAAGTCGTTCTCGAACAAATTCTTTTCAATTATGCAAGCAATTGTTCATGAACGATTCTCTTGTATCTGTCACGTGAAAAATATGTCATAAAGGTATCCTTTTAAAGCAGTAATTTGAAAATTCAATCATAATCTTTAAAACCTCTAATTCTTCATCGATAACTCGATTCTATTGGGAAAAAATTGAAATAGATATATCTTGAGAAAAAAACCTAATTCTTTTCAATAAAAGGACTCGAAACGTAACCCTAATAACGGAGGCAATTAAGGAAAAATAATCCCAAACGGTTTGTTTTTCGACCGAACATCACAACCGATCACAATTAAGAATACCTCCAAGACACGTGTAAAATCGAAACGAATCTATAAAGAATAAAAAATCGAGCAATTAGAAAATCAACCTTACACGGTGTGAACTCACCTCGTTCCAAATTGATTACCAACTCAAATAGACCCTCGTTATCGCCCATTATCAACCGGTGTGGTCACGTCCTAAAACCAATGTAATTGGTACACAGAAGATGACTTAAAGACCCATACTCCTTGTACCACAGGCATACGAGGGTTATGAACCCTCAAAGCACTTCTACCAGTATCTAATGCATCTGAACCATTACCAAAGAATATCTGATTCATTAATAAAAAAAAACGCGTTTAAAATTTTGTGATTTTTTGGTCGAAAATTACATTACTTAACGCGATCGTGATCGAAAAGCATTATAAACTTTTTTTTTATCATCGACTTACATGAAGAGCGCGGTCATTCGTTTATCTGTAACGTTTTATTACGCGCGAGAAAGCAAGCACGCGATAATTTATTGAACATAATGCACTCATCGTGTAACCGGTTTTTTAATTATTGTCGATGGTAATTTTTTCAAAGAGTTATTTTTCTCTTAGGTACATATTCGTACGTACATTCGAACCCTTCGTATAGATGCTGAAAATAATTTACCCATCTTTTATGGACCGAATCACGCTCAGTACCGTACCTCTTGAAATATTTACACGAGGTAAAAATGATGAATTTGTGTACGCGGAAAAAATGAAAAGAATTAAGTTGTTAACCAATGATCATGATTCACGATCCAATTCAAAAAAAAGGCATCTAGCCTGCTACCGTGCAATACACTATTGCTGGACTCTCTGTTGGAGGTAATACTCGCATATCTGATCAACATTTCTCGAGAAGTACCTCTGCCTATACTTTCCCATAGTTTTACCATAGATACCTTCGTTCGTGTACGTACGACCTTCAATATACGCGAAATCTTCTTCAATCTGGTCGATGGAAAAAAATCCATATCCGTGGAACAAGTTGTATAATTTTTTCCTCCGACCACGATGAACTCGCCATCGTGTCGAATTATTAAGCGGAGGGGAATAAATCGTGATATTGATTATAATCGTGATGATGTAATTAATTATAATTGGACAATCGTGATCTATCTTTTTCATTAAGCATTTCATTTCGCATGATTGAATATACAGGGGTTCCTTAGACTCGTGTAACGGGATTCTGCGCAGGTTAACGATTGCCATTGAATTAATCACGATGCACTTGTTGCTGTGTTGTTTGTTGTTATTATTATGCAGTTTACATTCGAACGCCTCTGATGAACTTATCAGGTGCCGGTGTTTTGCAAATTACTCGCGAGGGATGCGAAATTACGTTGAAGAATGCGGTTTGTGATGGAAAATTGGTCGGATGCGAGGTGTAGTTTGCTGGCGATTGATGGTACGAGTTGGTTGAGGGTGGTGTTGAGGTGGAGAGGGAGTTTTTTTTCTTCGATTCTTGAATTTCGAATATTTATCGTCTGATATTATAAGGGTATTTTCGCGGAATATTTTGGAAATTTTTGGGGTTTTCGTAAAATTAAAATGTACCCTGTTACACATTTTCATTGGGGTGTCATGTGACAAATTTTGTCATGCAGAGTTGTGTAGTAGAAGGTGGATCGAAAAAAAAATATTCTGGATCTTGATGAAAATTGGTGAGGTAATTTACTTTGAGTGAAAAATTGTCCAAAAAATTTTGAGCCTACCATCCCAAAAGGAGACGCAGCTACGAGACCTTGAAGTACCATGGGAAAATTTTTCAGGCACGAGCAAGTCAGAGTTATTGTGATCATGTAGGTATATGATCAGATCTGTTCATGCGTGAAATTTACAATGGAAATATATTTGAAAACCTTATTTTTATTGACCTGCTAATGTGTCACTGATCAGGTATAGTCATACAGTCAAACCTGCTCAAATACGGGCAATTTTCAGACCTGCTCATGCCTGAAAAATTTTCCCTGGTTAGAGTCATAAAAAGATGTTTTTGCTACTTTTGCATAGTGCCACCTTCTGGGAATCTCGTCCTCCTCTGAAAAATACGATTTGAGTTTCTACACTTCCCTGAACCATTGACCTTGAAATTGGATACCACTTTTTTTCCTCTATAAGGAGGTTGAAAAGTTGCAAATCGCAAATTTGAAGAATTTCTGATTTCTAAGATGGTTGTCCGCGAAGTCGTGCACAAAATGTCCTCGCACAGAGAGAAATGTAGCTACAGCGATCGCCGACATATCATTGGAATCGTTGAAGTTTTGGCTACAATTTGGTGTAATGGTGATTTTGATACGGTGATTAGCTTTTTGGTGACAGCAATTCAAATGGAGTGAGATAATGTTCTCGGATCTAGCTCTTGAAATCGAGCAAATAATTTAACTAAAAATTTAAGTTTTACAAGGGAAAATCTTTGAATAAATTTATTCTGTGCTATATGAAATGTATAGTAGTAATGCCTACTACCATTCTAGTACCTACTCCAAGTTCGAAATTGGCTGTACAAATGTCAAAGATACTGATCAGGCGATCACACATGTGAAATTTGCTTACACAATTATCTCATTGTATTACAGCAATGGGTCAAGTGTACACGAGCTAGTGTTGGACAAAATCGATGGAAAAATAATCGACCCTTCGATTAATCGATGAAAAAATAATCGATTATAATCGCAGTGGAAAATTCACACAATTTTTCCTTTATTTTAGTACCAAATCCTCTTGGTCAAAAATCCTTGACCTTTTTTTTTTACAATTTAAAAAGAAATGAAATATAAACGTAAAAATTGAACTATTTTTATTTTAAATTACACGTTTCCCAGAGATCCTTACAAATTTTGAGCGTCATTCGAGATTGAAGAGGGGCATAACTTAAATTTTAGAAATTTTTTTGAGAAATTCAGTTTTTTGGACCAAAATTGGACAAAAATAAAATAATAATCGATTAATAATTGCCCAACACTAGCCTCTTACAAAAATGTTTGCAGTAAAAATTATGAAAACTTTGTCTTGAACTTCTTGGTAAAAGAATAATCATTTTACACAACAATGGACAGCCACATGTAGCCGAACTTGCTTGCTTGTTACTGGATGAGAAATCATGGAATACCACACCAACAGCCTATACCTGAGTCTGTGTGACTATGACTTACTCCCAAAATTTGAAAAAAATTTGAAGACAACTTTTGCAGACTTAAATCAAATTAAGAGTCGAGTGACCAAAGACTTTTTCTCACTCTCTTTGAATCACTGTCACCACAAAACTAATCCCAGTTTCAGAATCATCAATACACCAAATTATAGCCAGGACTTCAATGATTCCAACAATATGTCGGCGATTACTGTAACTACATGTCTACATTTCTCTCTGTGTGCGGGCATTTTGTGCACGAATTCATGGAAAACCCTCGTATTACTGAATTCAAATTGCACTAAAAAATCATAAAATTAAGCTAGGATTTTTTTTGTTCGCCTAGAATAATTCTTGATGGAATTTTTTGAAAAATTTTCATGACAGTGCTGCCAACTGCGTTGGAATTTACTCAATTTTCAGAAAATTTCAGTGGACAACACTGCTACAAAAAAATTTCAAAAAATTAATTGAAATTCATTCAAATGACTTAAAAAAAATATGGTTTACTTTTCAAATCACTGAATGAACAACTTAAATTTCATGAAAGTTGTGTAAATCAAAATGCAGTTGGCAGCACTGTCATGAAAATATTTGAAAAATTTTATCAAAAATTATTCCAGGTGTTTAAAAACTTTTTTGAACCAATTTTGAAGAGTTTGTGAGCGATATGAATTTGATGAAAATCAAAAACTTATCAAAGTCGCGATCTGCAACTTTTCAATTCTCTGTGGTACCTTCACAATTTCGAGGTCAGTGGTTCGGGAAGGTATGGAAACTCAAATTATACCTTTTTTACGGCGGGGGATGGCACATCCCAGAATTGGAAAAAATTCGTCTTTTTGAAAATGATCTCACGTTGAGGTCCTGTAGTTCCGTTCCTCTTTCGGCTGGAAGCTCAAAATTTTTTGGGAGGTCTTCCACTCAAAGTAAACTATTTTTTCATTAATTTTTGTCAAAATCTAGGATGTGTTTTTTTCGATCCATTCTGATGTGAACTGCGATGTGTGATATATTTCCATCCATTACAATATTTGTGTCATGTCATGTAATAAATGGCCTCCTCCCCCTCCACCATAAGATGATGAAATCCTCCCTTGATCCAAAAATTGTCTTAACGTTACTCCTCGTACGCAAATTTTTGACCCCCTCCCCTTCCAGAGATATTAGCCTTGTAAACAAACATGTATCAAAAATCCAATAATTTTCATTTCTGGAGGAAAGGGATGAAAAATTTTGAAATTTTCGCAGATTATTGACATTATGTACTCGTGTCTCGTATATAAGTACATAGTAATTTTTTGGAAAAAATTTATGTACGTTTACTCAATTTTTTCGTATGTTGAGATTTTTTAAAAAAATTTAAAGAAATAAGGGGGTGAGTAACATGGCTGGATTTTTTCAGAGCTTTATGATATCCTTAGGTACCTACAACATATAATTTTCCCGAAGTCCAAAAATTGTGCGAACATAGTGAAAAAATGAAGTTTCAAAAAAAACGTGTACTTTCCATATGAGGAGCTTGGTATCAAAGTGAGATATGCGCCATTTCGTGAATTTGAGTAGACAACTGCATTTTCCGTCGCCTCTTCATGAAAAAAATCGGAATGGAGGATAAATATTTATTTTTCATAGTCTTGTTAGTTAGTATTACTACTAAAATTCGCAAATACCTATCTCAATTTGTTTCCTCCTTGGGAATTTTTGTAATGAAAAACATAGATTTTTTGTGGCGTTTGTCTCACTTTGATACCAAGCTCCTCATATAAATTCAAGGTGTCTAGCTGATGTCTACTAAGCACTAACAAAAAAAAACAAAACAGAAAAGAAACAGAAAATAGCAAAAATTTCAACTTTGGTATCGAGAGAACCAGGAAACAGCGAAAATTTCAATAATTTTTCTGCAAAAGGCAAGAATTTTCAATATTTTCCTCTTCCTTAAATTTTTTTAATCAAATGGTAAAAAGGGAGGATTATTTTGGGCAAATTCGAAGCAAAAAAAATATAAAGGTGGCAAAAAAACTTTAGAAAACAGCCAGAATTTTCACATTTTAAACCTATACTAGACACTTGACCTTTTAAATCCTTGTCAGACACCCCCCCCCCCCGAAAAAAATAACCGCGCGAACCGATAGAACTCTTTCACGACATACCGTGAGAAAACTTTGTCAAAAAAATGTTTATTCGATCATGTTAATTCACCAAGTGGAAAACAATTCTGATTTCTCCCTTCCCAGAACAGTTTATGTAAGGAGGGGGGGGGGGTTCTTTTAATTTAGCATTGCCAATTTTTTGTGAAATATCCAAAATTGAAAGCTATGAGATGATATGGGATTCAAAGTCACTCATGAAATTTTTTCAGAATTCAAAGTTGAGCTTTATTATTAAAAGCTCAATTTTCAACATTTACTTTTGGTGGCATTTTTCATCAAAAAGTTACATCGGTTTTGTATATTTTGCTCGAGAAATGACACTCTTGATCATGGTATTGAAAGAAAAAGGTGAGAAAGCGAGAAGAAATTATGGGTCACTTTTTCAAGCTGTCTACCAGTTATGAAATTTGCGAACTTGTCCAGGAAATCATCAAAAGTCAGAATAGGTACTCTTTTAGCTTTTGATTGCCTTTTTTCCAAAATCGTCTCTCTTTAACATTTTTTAAAAATTTTATGATCTGTTTTTTCTTCGTTAAAATTTCCTCGTTGATAATGGAACAAGCTCGAAATTTTTTGGTGGTTTACTTGGAATTTATCGACATGAAGTATTTGTGTCTTATTCTTATGTTTTTTTTTTGAGGGAAGAAGGAAGTATGAGAAAAATTTAAAATTTTCAGTTTGAAAAAAGTCGAATTTTCATTCTCATTTCTCGTGATGTGAAGATTTAGCATTTTTATTTGAAAAATCTACTAAAAATTAAGAATGAAATATGCACAACAAAAATTTACATTTGAGGGAGGGAGGTTCAACTTTTTGCTCCTTCTTTCTCAATTTAGATCCAATTCGATCGTTCATCTCATCAAACTGAGGAAAAAATTCACTTATAAGTATATTTCAACTTCTATTCTCGACGCATTCTGCAACCTTCTGGATGAAATTTATACCCTATTACATATTTTCCAGCGACCGTTGCAATCTCGAGAATGATCCGAAATAGTTCACGGTTTAAAATCGAGTCAACGATCTGCATAACTATTTTCCCACTATTTAATTGCTTCTTAGCGGTCACCTTTTAGTCTAAGCGTTGCAATTCCAGCCACTTGATTACTTTTCGATATAGAATTAAACATCTCCCGCGAACGAGTAGCAGATTCTTTGGCATAAATTTTCGCAGATTTCACCATCACGTCGTCGAACACATACTGCAAAAAAATTATTTACCAATACGCGAACGTAGTAAATACTCTTCTTGTCGACATCATCGGCAATAAGTTGGCGAAAAAAACCACAGCAACGGCAACCTATTCGTTTGCCAACTGCATAAAAAATTCTCCGAGAGCCGTTGATTTATTGCGAATTATTTAAAATTCAAATTCAACTCGGAAACTTTGTTGCTAATTAGATAACGTGGTACGCGGCCGTTCGCGTTCGCCACGATAGAAAAAAAATTTGCTGCCTCGGTTCGCGGCGGCGAGCGAATCATCTTCGATGAGATAAAATCAGTCGACAAATTTACTCTTTATAAAATATATTCGCCTTAAATGGTAGATAAATGATGATGGCACTTTGGGAGATGGGCGATTTGTCCGGCTCGAATGGACGATCTGCGGACATTGCTGATCGTCGAGCGTCGTGCCTGCGTAATTTATACTTAATTATTTAAATCAGGAAGACTGACTGGCGCGAGTTGGGTAAAAAAATTTATAGGTTTTTAATTATCCATCTATATGTACGTATATCGCCTCTAAATATAAACGTGGTTTATTTACAGAAAGGTCATATTTTATATATTTTTAATCTTCGTCGTATTATGGTATGCGAAGCCCGAAAATTTACTGCAAATTGACTGCTGTAAAATGGTTGGACACGGTTTGCATAGAATGTGGTATGGTGATGCGAAGTTGTCGTGTTCGATTCCTCATATATTATAATCTAGCTTCGTATTCTAGAGAAACAGTGGTTACGTAATGAAAACAAAAATTAATTCGAAAATTCGAAAATCTTCCTGTCATGATGTCAATACAGGGTGCGGTATAATGAACTGTGAAGTATTACGAAGCATCATTGCGGTATTTTACCTTGATGAGATTTTTTTCTTTTCAACAATATGTCCATGCTGTTTTATGGGCTTGCGATGATTCGAGACAATTTTCATGTTTTAGGCGGAAAATCGATATTTTGTCGAGAAAATAGATTCAAAAATGTTTTCCACTTTGCAAATCAACTTGAAATGTTTTGAAAAACGTGACATGACTTTTGTAAACTTTGAAACGAAACGAACGACACGTGGCTTTGCACGTAGAATAAATTTAAAGGGTTGAAAAACATTCAAATTTTGTCTCGTTTTGAATAAGCCATGCGATGGAGAAATTCTTCGAGTTTTCTCAGGTTGAAAATTGTTATTTTTTGAATTCCTTTTCCAGTAGCGCAGCTCTAGACATACGTATTAGTACCTTCTAGGAGGGGGTAGAAATCCTAAAATACATACAAAGTATAAGTATACTTATTTTACGACGTTCAATTATCAATTTTCATTATGAACAAAAAAAAAACAGAAGGGAAGGGTCGTGAAAAAACTGACATGTCAAGTTTTTGAAACCTGAATTGAAATTTTATTTCAAGGTATGCAAAATTTCAAGCGAAGTGAGGGCAAAAAAATTTTCAAAAAAAATCAAAAGCCAAAAATTACTAATTAAAAACAACTGATTTATTAAAGCAGAAAAATTCTTATAAGAAATGCTTTGAGATTTGGGTAAAATGAGACTTCGATTTTGAGAAATATTCTCAAAAAGTAGGTAAATTGAGATGATTTGGATTTTTGATCAAAATGGTCTCGATTTCTAAAAAATAAGGAAAGCATCAAAAAAGCCCGAGCGAAGCGAAGATAATTTTTTTTGCAGAATGTACCTTATTGCTGTCGAAAAGAAAAATATGGTTTGAGATTACAGATATGTACTTTCTGAATAAAAATTTCAATTTTGAAGGGGTTCTGGGAGGGGTTTTTCTACTTCCTCACGTATTTATGCCACTGTCTCCTTCTCTTCTGAAAAGGTTTTCCGTGGCAATTCAGTTAAAAGTCGGTACCGAAAAAGATGCACACAAAAATTTGACTGAAAACAAGAAGCGTGCTAAAATAAGAAAAATTTTCCCAAACATTAAACGTTTTTAAAAAGGTTTTCAAATGGTTTTTAAAAATCTGAATGTACATTTTTTTCGGGTATTCTGATGCAAAACCCAAATCGGTCCTGTGGAAAGGGTGAGGATGAAGAAATAACACATTTTTCGATATACCGGAGTAAATCAAATTGAAGAAATCTCATTTTTCTTCTCAATTCCTCTCTTCCTGGACTGAATTCAGATTTAAATTAAATAACCTCAGAAATTGATTCAGCAGCTTTGACACTCCTTTCTCCACTTTTTTACTGAAGTCATTATACGATCATGAAAAGGCATTAGAGGTTCATCTTTTTTGGTTTATTTTTTCATCAGCAAATTTTAATTTATTTTAGATTGTTTTTTAAACTGCTGCCTTTTGTAAAAAAAAAAACTCATCAAATTGTGACAGTTTCTATGAAATTTTCAAAAAAAAAACAATTTAAATAAATTTATTCAAAAATATTCGTAATGTTGTGAAATTCGTTAAAATGGCGTATAAATTGGTTGGAAATGTAGGAAAACTGTTCAAAATTGGTGAAATTGTAAGGAATGGGTAGGTACAAAACCAAAAAAAATAATCACTGCAAACCCCATGAGAAATGTTGTGAAATTTGTTGAAATTGCTTGAAAATTTGTTTAAAATATCATTACCTCATCTCGTAAACATTGTCACAATGGCGTATAAATTGGTCAAAAAAGTGTGAAAATGTTTCAAAGCCACGTTTAAATTGTAGAATTTTTCAAACGCATGAAAATCTGTTGTTGAAATTCTTTTAAATTATTTTCTAAAAAAGGAAATATATTCAAAATATCCCCAAAATCAATTAAATTGTGGATTTTTTTTTTCATATTATGACAAAATTTGAGAAAATATACCAGGTTTAGTTTTATTTCATAATGTTTTGACTTGAGCAATTTTTGGCATATTTTACATCATTTTTATTACCTAGGTATTTTTTGAATCGATTTCAACGTTAATTTTTCTCAATTTTTATGACTTTTTTTTGAACTGCTACATGTTTTTTATGCCTTTGAAGTAAACTTTCCTGTATTTTGCATGATTTTATTGATTTTTTTCACAATTTCCATTGTGTTTATTGCATTAAAATTTTTTTACCATATTTCAATCAAGTTTTGTAACATTTTACATTTTGTAATGAAATTTGAAGGATTTTACCTCATTTTCATATTTATACTCTTCGTTGAAATTTAATAATTTTTCTTGCACTTTAAACAGTTTTTGCTTCGTTCTGAGCAACTTTTTTCGATATTTTACATTCTTGTAGCCAGATCGTGATATTCAGCCAGTTTTTTTGATTTATTATTGAACAAATTTTATGAAAATTTTGCATGTTTGTTTTTGAAACATTTACTACTTACCGTTCAATTTACCAATATTTCATCTCCTAAAAATCCTTAGCGAAGAAAGTAGGATGCGTGATGGTGGCAACGTCTTAATTTTTTTGTTTTCGTTGAAATTTCATTTTTTTCTTATGGGGTTCACTTTCTAAAAAAACTTGGAAAAATTAGTTAATTTTGGAATTTTACTCCAAAATCTTGAATTTTTTAAAAACAATAAATCGTGGAATTGTGGATTATTCCGTCTCTAAAAATCATAAAATTTCACATTTTAATTGAGAGGTAAAGATTTTGTATTTTCTTCAATTTGGAATGTTGAAAAATTTAATTATTTCTCTTTGAATTTGCAAAAAACAATGCCTTTGCTCCCCTTGGGCTCATTGGATTTACATAATTTAATTTGGAAAGTTCAAAAACAAACATTTTGATTTTTAATCATTGTATGATATGACCCCCCCCCGGCATTTCTTTTCTCCCAAAAAGTTTGGAATGTTTTGAAGCAGGAAAAAATTCCACCCTTTCCTCTTTTTATCAGTCGTTTTATTTCCTCCTCTTTTCAAAGTCCTATATTCTGATTGTTCACCCTTTCCAGATTTTCTCTTCATTCTCTTTCTAGAAAAATATTTCAGTCATCGCTTCTTTGATTTTTTCTCAAAAAAAGTTGATTACATTTCAATAAATTTCCTACTTTAAAACGCAGCGTTTTCACGAACGCTACAATAATTCACCTCGACAATAACTCGAAAATGGAAACCTCCCCAAAACTTCCCCACCTCTTTTTTCGTTTAATTTCTCGCGAACTAAATAACAATCTCGTGTTAATTATTACATTATACGAAAATCCCGCGATAACAAAGCTACCGTTGCCAAAATTTATCTTTCAGAGTGAAATTTTTTCTGCGTAACGATCGCATACGGATTTTTTTCCTTTCGCAATGCCGCCAGATGCTCTACAATGTTAGTATTTTTCGAATGCGGGGAAACAAATCAACCTTAATTGTACGGTTTATACGAAATGCATTTGGCAATTTTTCTAGGTTACAAATTCGGTTTATGGGTGTAATCGCGATATCAATATTACGCAGATACTACGGCGAGTTAATTATACACAATTGTACAATCGCAGACGAATAACACATAACAGGTGAATACTTTGATATGTTTCGTTTGGCGGAGTAAAGACGAAAAAAATAGTAAAAATATTAGACGTAATATATTTAGGTTGTGATTTTAATCTTATAAGTTAAACATTTCTGCGAAGATACTTTGCCTCTGGAAATTGTTGCGGAATGTCTAACCTAGAGAAATATTTTCGTTTGATGTTTGTATAGTCTGGATGGGTTTAATTTTTCCGTATACAGGGGCCAAATAGTCTGTTAATGGGTGTTTTAATGATCCAACTTTCGTTTACGATCGGTTATTTCTTTGAATACCTACGTCCGAATGCGATTTTCTTTCTAGATAGTCGCGTACAATGTGGACTGTGCAATGTTGATATGATGGCTTTGTACTAAAAGTGAAATGTTATGCCTATAACTCAACAAGAGGGGTTTCGTTCAATGGATACCTTTGGGTGTATGATTAGGCAACTTTATTATCGCTTTACGTTGTTAATAAGAGACTTACGAGCGTAATGAAAATTTAAGATACGAGGTGATTGAATTTTTTTTCTATGCACCGAATACATTTTTATACCGCATGTACTAACACTTGTGTAAAAAGATTCGATTAAAATTTTCATCGAGCTGGCAATTTGATAATAAAACGGTTGCATTTTGTTTATTCAGTGCACCGGGATCGTATTATGAGTCGCGTCAGTCGGGAGATTATGGTATGAAAATACTCGTACGCGTTCGCCCGAAGCATTTAAGTAAACAAGTCGAGATTTTATGTAGGTATAGTGTTGTTTGATGAAGCTATTATTCGCTCGATAATGTAGGTAATTATAATAAAGCCTAAAATAACCCGACCCCGAACCATGTACATATCACCTGTTAACTCGTCATCGTTTCTAATTATCTAACAGTTAATTAGGTAAACAAAACAGGCAACGATTGAAAAAAATACAGGAGTGCCTTTTCGATCCCTAGCACGCAACCCGACTTTACTGGCTCAGATTTCCGGTATCGCTGTGAAATTATTAAATGTCTCATTAGTCCTGACATATTGAAATTTCACCCCGAAGTAATCGTGTTTTTTGTTATTTTATTTATAATGGTCCACTAATCAACATACTAAAATGCCCACTCTGGGAGGGGAGGGGGTAGCCAATACCTTTACTCATTGGATGTCTATTCGAGGTTTTTAATAGGTAGTAAAAGTAGTGAAAATGTAATCAATTTGGGTGGAATTTCAATTAAAAGTAGTGAAAAAAATTAAAATAAATACAAAGGCACGATAAAGTACTCAGTGATGGAGAAAATGATGAAATTAAAATTTTTCAAGGTCTTTTTCGCAAAAATTTTTGCCTTTGCTTTGTTCGGGCTCAGTAAATTGATGAACTGGTACATCTCAACAAAATTTTTGACATAATTTATCAAAACTATTATTTTAAAAACTATCCCATAGGTTCTCTAGTTAGTTATAGGGAAGCCCGAAAAATTGCAAAAGCCTGTGTGGAAATTTATCAATTTGAAGAACTTATTTTTTGGGAAGGAGGGGACGTGTAGCAATGAATTGCGAGAAAAGGTTGAAATGTTTAGCCTAAAAAAATCCTCATTTTCATTCTGTATTATTGTGATTTGGCAGACAATATAACATTTGTTTCATTTTCAAAATTTTCTGTAATATTTTTAATTTTTATTTAAAATTTGTTTTCTATGTAAATTTAAGTTTTTATGCGTGAGTGGGGAGGGAGGGAGGTGGGAGGGGGAGGGGTGGGTGGGTGGGTTGGAAAATTTTGTAGAGAGTAGTAATTTTTAAGGAGAAAAAACTCCGTTAGACACAATAATTATGAAATTCATGAAAGTTATGAAATTTAGCAAAAAGTCATGAAAGTCATGGAAAAGGCTTGAAATTTGACAAAAGGTCATAGAAGTCGTGAAAAAGTCATGAAGTTTGACAAAAAGTTATAAAAGCCATGGAAACGTCATCAAATTTGACAAAAAGGCATAAAGTCATAAAAAAGTCATGAAATTTGGCAAAAAGTTGTAAAAGTCACGGAAAAATCATGAAAATTGACTAAAGTTATAATGGAAAGGTCATAAAATTTGACAAAAAGTCACGAAGTCATAAAAATGTCATAAAATTTGATTTCATGGAAAAGCTACAAAAGTCGCGAAAAGGTCATAAAAGTCAAGAAAAAATCATAAAATTTAAGACGATGAAAAAGTCTAGAAAAAGTCATTAGGTAATTCTAACACCATGGAAAAGTCGAAAAAAATCATAAAATTTGATATGATGGGAAATCATGAAAAAGTTGAACTGGTGGTATTGAAGGAATAATTCCTACCGCTTCAAAGTCATAAAATTTGAGATCATGGAAAAGTCATAGAAGTCATGAAATTAAACGTCATAAAAGTTATTAAAAAGTCATAAAATAAAAGACCAAGGAAAAGTCATGAAAGTTATGGGAAAGTCATAAATTTGACAAAAGTCATAAAGTCATGGAGACGTCATAAAGTCATGAAAACGTCATAAAGTCATGAAAAGGTCATAAATTCGTGGAAAAGTCATGAAAGTTGACAAAAAGGGCATGAAAGTCAAGAAAAAGTCATAAAATTTAAGACCATGGAAAAGTCGAGTAAGTCATAAAATTTGAGATGATGGGAAAATCATGAAAAAGTTGAACTGGTGGTATTGAAGGAATAATTCCTACCGCTTCAAAGTCATAATATTTGAGATCATGGAAAAGTCATAAAAGTCATGAAATTTTCATAAAAGTTATGGAAAAGTCATAGAATTTGAGACCATGGAAAAGTCACAAAGTCATTTAAAAGTCATAGAAGTCATGAAATTAAATGTCATGAAAGTTATTAAAAAGTCATAAAATATAAGACCAAGGAAAAGTCATGAAATGTAAGACCAAGGAAAAGTCATTAAAGTTATGGGAAAGTCATAAATTTGACAAAAGTCACAAAGTCATGAAAAAGTCATAAAGTCGTGGAAAAGTCATGAAAGTTGACAAAAAGTTATGAAAGTGACGAGAACTTTCAATAATGTTATTTTTCATTCAAGCGCCACTGAAAATAGTTTATTTTCACGAAAAAAATTTTAAAAGTCATGAAAATTCGAGAAGTTATCCATAGACTAAAAACACTGTCCCAGAAAAGGATGAACGCCTCGCTGAAAAGTATTATCCTGTAAGTACCTAAATATATTTTCCAATAAGCCTCAAAATTGAAAAAAGGCCAAATAAACATGTTCTACACCCAATTTCTTGTCAGAAAGGTTCAATCGTGTTTTAAAATCCATACTTCTTTTCTAAAAATTAAAGATTAAAAACACCCACTTTTTAACTGAAGATGGGGATTCCGAAGCTATTTGAAAACTAGGTAAGTATTTGGTTTTTGAGAAAAATTGAACCTATACTTGATGAAAAATTGCGTAGAACATGATTACTTGGCCATTTTTTAATTTTAAGGTTTTTTGGAAAATATATTCACGGGATAATGGTTTTCGGCGAGCAATTTTCCTTGAGGGAGGGGGGGGGTGGATTAGCGGGTACCCTCTCGCGGCTCTCGCCCCTTCCAGGTGGACATTATAGTATGTTGATTAGTGAACTATATTATTTCAAGACATTGTATATTTTTTTTCTTATCTGCTCTCTCAATTATAAATCAGTGAAAATTACCGAAAATCACTGAGAAACAGTCAGAATTGCGGCACAGGAGAAAATCAGTGAAATTTTTTTCACTGAAAGCAAATCAGTGAAAAAAATCACTGGAAATCAGTGAAAATTCACTGAAAACTCAGTGATATTTATGAAATTCACTGAAAAATCTGTGAAATTCTTTGAATAATCAGTGAAAAATCACTGAAAATCAGTGAATTTCACTGATTTTTCCTGTGCTGCAATTCTGACTGTTTATCAGTGATTTTTCACTGATTCGGAATGAGAGAGTGACTATGAACTACTTACATGTCTTTTTTCCAATTATTTTGTATAATTGAGTTGGAGAAAAAAATCATTGCCATCTTTGATCATATCTACGGATTTTTCTTATGCTGCAAAGACAAACGATCCTATACAATGTCTGACTAGTTGGTAATAAATATGCGAGCATCGTTTCCAGTTTCGATGGCACACGCTGTACGTTGCATTTTTATCCGGGTGTTCCAGCCGATCAGGTTGGTTCGATCGATTGGAACGTCAGCGTCATCTGTTGCTTTGCTCTCTGCTGCGAATAGTGGATGGACGACGGACGGTGTACGCTCTTATACTGGTCCAAGTACATATTATATAGCTTTGTGATTGGAATTTAATTCGGTATTTGTCGAGGTCTGGCATGCGACTCGTACGAAGCGAGCATTTTAACTAGATCAAGCGGCGCGACCGAGACTGGTGTCTGCCAAGTTCGCGTGTGCTGATCGAGATCGTATCAGGTGGATGAAATTTTTCGATTTTTCGATCGAGATGGTGCAAAGGACGGAGAAGTGAGGTAGTGGCATCGGTTTGAAGGGTTTGGGTTTAGGTCGAAGATGGTTGAAGAAATCTGAATTTTCCAAGTAAAAAAGTATGGTTGATTTTGAAATTTAAAAAGATACCTTTTATCTATATTGAGAAAAATAATGCTCCTGTCCCCTCTCCCCTCGCGTTCCTGGAGAATAAAATTCAAGCAATGTTACCGCAGAGTTCTTTCAAAGTTTGAAAACTGAAAAAATCTTCTAAAATTGAAAAAAAAATAGTCTTTTATATTAGGTCTATTGGTGGATCCAGTATTCCAGTAGTATTTCAGCTGTGCCAGGGCACACTCGTTCAAATGCCCATTTTTCTTCAAAGACTTTCTGATTTTGAAATTGCTTAAAATGAACGCAAAAAAATCATTCACGATCAGTGGCATATCCATAAAGGAAAAAGGCAATACCCTCTTCTGCTTTTAATAACTTATCTAATATTCAAAAAATTGTTAATTTTTGTTTTTGTAGCATAATTTTTTGAAAGATGTTCTCCTTGCCTAGGCACCTGAATTGATGATTTTTTTTTTGTTTTTTGTTTCAGGTGAGTTATGAATTTTCATCTTCATTAGAATAAGAAAAATACAAATGAGTAAGTAATTTCCCACTACTCTAGAAAAAATTATGTTTTAATGATTAGTGTTTTTTTAATACCTAAGAAAATGATTTGAAACCTTTTTTAGCGCAGAAAAAAGTTACCAATATTACAAATTTCCCAAAAATTAATTTAAAAATTGCTGAAAGTGAGAATTTTGTTATCTTGTTCCTTGAACATAATCTATTTTGACAGAAATTTCAATTTTTGTGGCATAAAACCTTAAAATGCTACAAAATATTTTTGCAACTTTTTTTGTTAAACTTGAAGTTTCTTTGTATTTACTTAGAAGAAGGTACGTAGGATTTTTCTGTTGAAATGGACCAAAATTTGAAGGAAAATATCAGTGCCGGTGGCAAAATTTTTTCTTGGGGGGGAGGAGATTTTGATTACACTCAGGATTTTTAATACCGAATTTTTTTCAATCTCCGCAAGGAGGAAACAAAATTTGTTAGCACAACAATGTCAAAGTCAAAGAATGAAAAGAAAGCAAAGTTTGTGCCATAAAAATTGAGAAAGAACGTGGTTATTGAAAGAATGTTTCAAAGTGTACCTACAATAAAAGATCATCATTGGCTTAGGTATCAGTTTTTGACATTTTATTGAAATGCTAAAAAATATCTATAAATCAGACATTTCTCAAAATGTTTTGACAAAACAGGTCAATGATTTTATGATTTCTTGATTTCTTGTTGTAAATTTAAAAAATGCATACACATCACATTCTGGGATTTCAAAAACCATACTCTAGTTCAGAGATGAAGTTTCATACTTTGTTAACTCTAAAATTTGATCTCCATTTAAACCGTTTTTTTCTAATTACAATAAACAGACAGACGCCTCAACTCCAAGATTGTTCTTATTGAAAAATTTTGAAATTTCATCTTTTTTTCAATAAAAATTTTCACATTCATTGCCTGATAAAAGAAAGCTCCATTGATGTATATTCTGAAATTCTGAAAAATAATCAACTTCCAGGACCTTCCTCTAATTTTTTTAGAGCCTTGGTCAATTCGAAGTTCCCCCAATTCCTTTCACAAAACGAAGAATATTTCCAATACTTTTTTTTAAATCGTCTACATTTTACTTTATCAGTTTTTTGAAAACTTTAGTTCCATTAAATTCCATTTTCTTTTTTCATTTGATAATGTTACTTACATCTTTTTCAAATTCATTTTTTTTTTAAGAAACACTAAAAAGAGAAGTTCTTATTGGTAGATTACTTCGAACATTCTTAAATGATCGATTTTTGAAATTCTAATCATATTGAACGCTTCCTAATTTATCGTTTTTGAGAAACTAAAATATTTTAAAATTTGTACATTGAGGTTTAAAATATTATAATTGTACAAAAAGTTGGAATATTTTTACTTTTTTAAATTTAAACTATTTTAAAATTTTCTGTTTGTCATGTGCTAGAAATTTTTAAATATGGTTAGAAAAGATTTTCCAGAAAATTTGAAATTTTACAAAATTTTTATTTTTCAACGATTTTATAGATTTTTTTGGAAATTTTAGCAGTTTTGGCTCTAATTTTTCATTTATAAAAATGTTTATTTTTAAAAATTGGAAGTTTCTACTTTCTAGTGCTTAAGTATTTTTATTTTAATGGTCGGTGAAGGCGACAATGAAAATAATTGAGATCAAAGAAACTCATATTATACCTATTGGAAAATATTGCTAAGAAACGAATCTCAAAACCAGGGGTGCCGAGATCCTCCTAGGCTTTTGAGGATTTTCCCCTAATTTGTTCCAAGGGTAGAGAGGGTGGAAAATTCCAAGAAAAATTATAATTTTATAAATGAAATTTAATACTTACTTTCAATCTGAACAGGGATGTGAACAGAGGGGGGGTGTCTCGACCCTCCCCCCTCCACTTGGCGTCAGGAATGTGAAAAGGTGCCTTTTTTAGAGCATTAAAAATTAAATTTTCTCAAAACTTCGCCCTCGCTTCGCTCGGGCATGAAAGAAATCGCAATTATATAAACTGTTTAAATCAACTATTCACAACTATTCAAAAAATGGTTCCCTTCTGATATTCCAAGTCTTCATACCCACTTTGCACCCTCTCAAAAAAAGCTTCTGACGCCAATTCTTGGATTTGTTAAGTATTTTTATTCATTTTTAAGGTCAAAATAATTAGTACCTATGTAAGTTGTTTGTTCCAAAATTAATTTTTCATCAGTTTTTTCCTTAAACGTGCTATGCAAATCGCATGAGAACTTTATAAAGTTTGAATTTAGTGTTTTTATAGTAAAAGGACATTTGATTGGAGAGGATGGGTGAACTCAAAATTTCTCAAAAAATTATGAAATTTCGGACCCCCTCCATGAGAAATTTCTGGCTACGCCACTGAATGTGAATATGAAATTGATTTGTCCCGAGCGAAGCGAAGGCAAAAATTTTAGAAACCATATTAAATTCAAGACGCAATAAAACAATGTTTTGGATTAATAAACCTGAGAACATCGAAAATAATTTCTAAGGAGAAAAAAATAACTCAGTTAGTTCAAATAATTTAGATGAAAAATAAGAAAAAAATCACTTTTGTAGAATTCGAATTATTTTTAAATTATGGAAAAAGAAATACACTAAGTAAGGCCGAGCGCAGCGAGGCCGAAGTTTTTGAAAAATTTCAATTAGGAGGTAGGGAGGGAGGTAATTTTAGCGATGAATTGACAGGTTTTCGGAGATAATTTTAGAGTTGGACTGTGATTTCTTAAAGGGGGCGATTTCCCCCAAAAATATTTTTGAGGAATTGTCCTCAAGAATTCAGGTTTCTCGGCACCCCTGCTCAAAACCTGAAAAATTAAGAAATTTTCCAAATAAAATGCGAAATAAAAACAAATAAACGAGTCACATTTGACATCTTTATGAGCAACTCTGCAAAAGATAAGAACAAAACTGGCAAATTTTTCGCATATTTTTCATTCGTATTAAATTTGCATAAACTTACTCGCGATTTCTCATCTGTATTTCGAAGTAAACTCGAGACTCGAGCTCCCTATCTTACCACGATCCCTTACCCTGAAAATTCCACTTTTACCACAACTCATCCTCGACGTTCGCATAAATACTACGTACTATTGCTAAAAAAAAATAAACGAGAAGAATTAGAACATTATGATGCATCTTTTCCCCGAAATACGAACGTTTTAAAAAGTTCAACTACCTGAGACTACGCTATGAAAAACACGATAAAATGATTTTTTTTTTAGTAGAAAAATTTATTAGCCGGTAAATTTATCCCCCCTGTTCCACTCCACCAGCCCCCTTTCCTATTCACGACTCGTTTAAATCAGTTAATTTAGCCTTGCGTTGAGATGGATGCAACGTGCGGAGTGGTCATTATCTGGGCTTCTTATCGAAAGAAATTTGTTTTAGGTTCGAATTGATTTCACGTACGTAGCCAGAGTGGAAATTTTTTTCACCAACGATTATCAAATTTTTACAAGGTCGTTCACATCGACTCGGATTTTATTTTCGCGTACGTTTTACGTGTGTATGCGTACAATGGAGGAATTATTTTCATCGACGTGTGAGATGACCATCGTGCTAATCCTCGTATTCGAGCTTGAAATTTTTCTATGATGGATAAATGCTACGGATTTATTATTTTTAATGGACGTATAGCTGATAAACAACTTTTTTTATTTCGGTCGTTTTACGTGTATCATTTGCGGAGACGTATTGCAGAGCGATAGTGCGCGGGTGAAATGGTTGGGAAAATCGCTGCATTTAGCATTTCAGGTTTGCTAAACTCAATGACCTTGAAATAGGCGAATTCCTGACGAGTATGCGATTATGGTTGAAAAATTTACCCGACGATGGTCTCGTTTTACGAGCTAATCCATTATACGATACGAATACCGGCGAACATCCTGGTATATCTTTGGGTGTCCTGTCCCACGTGTGGAGAGTTCTACGACCGGGTAATTTTCAGGGGGCTGAGGGGGTCCCTCGGTGGCGGAATTTATTACCGATGAAAGCGCCATCCAGCATCATTGCAGACGTCAGACGCGTGCGGTGCCAAAAAATCCCATATTCGAACACAGCCAACAATACCAGCGGCTAAATAATTTATGGCGATAAAATTTTGGTAGTTTGAATACCTCTGAAAAAAATCGCGTACCGGTACGGTTTTCGCGCCATCTAGTATCGAAAAGATGATCGATTAGTTTGGAAAGTTTCCATGGAATTTTCGGAATTTTTTCGCCGAGACGACCTGTTCTGCGGTGTTTTCGCGAACTCCGGCGCGGTGGTTGGCTGCATGTCGACAATGTTGAAAAAAGGTTTAAAAAACTTCGTCCTTGTCCGAGTTAAGATGACCTTCCGCAATACCCAAGGTCGCGATGAAAAACCGGATACAATTACGGCGGCGCATCGCGCATCGGTTTCACGCGTTTTTGTTTATAATTAAACGAAAAATATCATCGAGAGGGCAAAAAATATTATCCAAGAATTTCACCTTTAAATTTATTATACCGGCGGAATTTCCGTGCAATTCTCCCTTCGTTGGCGCGTCCATCAAACGTAGGTACGTAAGAACTTCGCCCGTATATCCGTTTCGGAAAGTGATTCGTAAAATAAGCCGAATACCGGATTAAGTCGTCGGCTTGAGAATATTCGTGTAATTGGGTAATTTGTTGGGTATTATGCTCATTATTTGGTTTATATTTTGTTATAAGATTTTGCTGGGTTTTGCCATTTCGTTATACAAAGTAACTATTTGATGAGTGGATGAGCAAAGTAAAAATTTCGATGAAATGTGAATCGTCTGTCTTCAAAATTCGAAGGAACGAATATATTTTTGAAAAAAATTGAGCCAAATTTGAACAAGTAGTTGAATGGTATCTCAAAAATTGAACCAATTTTCATCCATTGAATGTTTTTACTGGACTATGAACTTCGAATTTAAAAGGGCCATGAAAGCGAGTTTCAAAAGAAAAGTTTAAAAAAAATTAATATCGAAATTGATGATTCTTTGAAAACATAATAAATTTTATTCGGGTAATTTTTATCAAAATTGAATGAGCTGAGAACTATTTAATGTACCTTTGCTCCAAAAATTTCTCACCTTTTTTCTTGATAAAAGATCCTGAAATCCTTCAAGTCCAATTCCGATCCAAAAATTGGGACGACTTTTTTCTATATTCAAAGTACAGTAGACTCCCGATTATCCGACATAATTGGGGCGGGAAAGTGTCGGATACTCAAAAAAGTCGGATAATCGAAAAGTTCAGTTTTTTTCAGAAAAAACGTAATAAATGAGTTCTTGAAATGCGGGGAAATAATTTGGCATGCATTTATTTTTAAAAAACCTCAAAACCAAAATTAAAACAATAGAACTAAAATCTAAAAAAAAATCACCTCGATATTTTTAGGTTAAAATTAAAAAAAATAAATACTTGAAAGAAATCACTTTTTCTAAGACAAAATCATTAATTTTTTGAAAAAAAGTTGGTTGTAGATTTTTGTCGCGGCGCGGCGCATCAATTTTTTTCAGAGCCGTTGCAAAGTTCGACCATTTGCAAAAAATCATCAGTTTTCGCGAAGTGACACCTTTCTGCCTTCCCAAAACTCGTGAATTCTCATCTCCCACTGCTTTCCAGTACCATACCAGATGGTGTGAACGTTTTTACATACAAATTGCTTTGGTTAGGAGCTAAATTTAAAATAAGTCGGATAAGAAAGCATTATCCGACATTTGGAGGTTGGATAATCGGAAGTTGTCGGATAATATTTTTTGATCGGATAATCGAGATGTCGGATAATCGAGAGTCGGATAATCGGGAGTCTACTGTACCTACAATTTATTTTCTATTCCTCGGTCGGTATTAATGCAAAAAAATATTATTTTAAGGAACGGTTTAATTTTAAATTTCAGGTGGAGGAAGGGATGGTACAACATTTCTTGAAAAATTTTGAATTTGGTGTTACTTTTAAGGTGTTTCAGGACTGAAAAACGGGATTATGAAATGGGGTTTTTACCACCACTCTGATCTGTGGGGGTGAGGAGGTACAGAAAGGGGCCATTTTTTGAATTTTTTAGTTATTTGGGAGTCAGTGTGAAGCACGGGGCTGATCGAAAATGTAAGTTGATAATCAAACTCAGCGCCCTCGAATTTGTAGAAATTAATATGACACATGTTATTTCCATTTTTTTGCATGCATTTCTCATAATTGGAGGGTTATGGGGACACTAAAGGGTCAAATCCCAAAAATAAGCAAATATTCGAATTCAGCACCCTCAAGAACCCAACAAACGACACGTCACACGTTATGTTTCATTTTTTTGAATTTTGACCTAGTCAGGGGGCTGACAGGGGGTCCAGAGGGGTCGGATGAAAAAACTGAGCACATATTCGAACTCAGCGCCTCCAAATTAGTAAAAATTTAGGACCCCTGTGCCTCCTAGTGGTGTTAAGATCCCATTTTGAAAAGTAATTAGTTGAAAAATAAACAAAAAGTTCTCTTGATAGTATTTTTTCAGATTTTCAAATAGAGTCCTCTCATCTTTTGTACTCATCATAAAAGTTGAGCTTTAACCACCAAAGTTCAACTTTGAACTTTTCAAATTGTTATTATCAATTTTGAATCTCCTTTCAATTTTCTACAAACCTGCATAAACAGATTCATCTTGGACCTAACCGATCTCGAGATATGAGCCTTCAAAGTTGAGCCTTTTCGCAAAAAATCCCAATTATACGAAAATAACAAGG
This sequence comes from Pseudococcus viburni, assembly GCA_033439095.1. NCBI lineage: Eukaryota > Metazoa > Arthropoda > Insecta > Hemiptera > Pseudococcidae > Pseudococcus > Pseudococcus viburni. The sequence goes on along the minus strand of JAVBJF010000410.1, from coordinate 24,105 downwards.
GTCACCCCCTGTTCCCTGAAGGATTAGGATCCAAATAACGGCGATTCCTTCATTAGACCATCGAGGGGAACCCGTAAAAAAAATTTGAGTGAAATCGGAAGACACAATGTCAAAACCTGGTCGAGTTGTCATGGAATGAGTTAGCATAAAAAAAATCAAGTTTTGGCTTAAAATTTGATTTTTTCCCCACCAAATTTTGTCTGTACCTTTTTCTTGAAAGCTAAATGGTGAAAAAATCTCATAATTTTGGTTTTCAACTCACTAAAAGCTCCTCAGATGGAAACAACAAACTTCATTGAGAAAAATGTGTGGTAAAATTGACTACAAATTGTGGAAAAACTTATCCAGTCCGAGTTAGTGGTGAAAAGCATCATAAACTCGGACTGGATAAGTTTTTCCACAATTTGTGGTCAATATCGCCACACTTTTTTCTCTCAGTGTTGAATCTCTTCTTATTTTTACCTCAAAAGTGAAATTGAAATAACGTTCTCGAGGACTTGAAGATAAAATTTGACCCAGAAATGGGATTTTACTTTAAAAATTATTTCAAAGTGGTTATTTTCAAACATGTTCTGGGCTTCCATTTCGTCGAAAAATGCCATATAGAATAGATCCTGTGTAAAAATTATTAGGATAAAATTTGTTCGGGTTTCAAAGCTTTGTTAATTTTTATACTTAACCATTTTTTTGAAGGTTATGTGCCCATTTTCCAAAATTCTAGCTCGCTTTGTATCCAACAAAAAATTATTGGAACGAAATTTGTTCACTTTTTAAAGCACTGTTAATTTTCAATATTAATTTTTTCAACGATTTTTTTCGGTTGTATCCGTTTTTGTTTCTTCTTTGATCTGACGTTTGGAAAATGAAATTAATTCAGTTTTTGAGCTATGTTGAAATAAATCGGGTTCAATTTTTTTTAAATGCTGTGTATTTTGAATGATCCGTATTTTCAATTTTTTTTTCGTTGAAATTTCCTTTTGTTGACTTTTCAAATGTGATGTTTGAAAAAAGTATTTTTTCAGTTTTCAATCTATTTTAAGGGGACTCTAGCACTTTAATTGATTGAAAAATCGACCTTTTGAATTACCTCAAAGAAAAGCGCAGAGGGCCCTCCTGAACCTAACCCCGGAAGATTATCCTCCAAAACTTAAAACTCTAGTAGGAATTGCTTGAAGGAATTGAAAAGACAGGAAGATGCAATGATAAAAAAGTTTTGACAACTCCTACTAAAAAAATGAATGAAAACCCTCAGTTAAAACGTAAATTGACTAAGTTCAACAAATGGAGAAAGTTACAAGGGTAATTGAAAATATATCTTCCAAAAATCACGTGGCGGAAGAAAATGGTGACGTGTTTTTGATGGGTAAAAAAAAGAACCTCCATGATCCTACTGAATTTATTGACACAGAATTCATTATCCTGAAAAATGTATTCTTCTAGAAAATGGTTCCAAATTTTGAGGTAAACAAAAAATTCACTCGCAATTGTAGTAGGTATCACAGTTCTGTCATTTACCTATTCTGTTGAGCTACTAAAAAAACACCCCCTTCCAATCCTACTGAATTTATCTGTAAGCAGACTTTCTTACCACTGAAAATATTTTCATCTTGAAAAAATTCTCAAATTTTGAGGTAGAGAAATAAATTTACTCCTAATCTTAGTAGGTATCAGTACGCATATTCTCAGTAGGAATGTGGGAGGATCAATTTTCTGCCTTCTCTGAGTCTGGGTGCAGTAGGTAGACAGTAGTACCTACTAAACCAGTGAGTAAATTTTTTCAAGCATCTCAGTATTTGAAAAATTTCCCAATATGAAGGGAGAAGAAAGGAAAACAAAGACCACTTATGCATATTTCCAGTAGGAATGTGAGTGGGCAATTTTTTTACCTAGTCTGAGTCATGGTACAGTACTTGGACTGTAGTACCTACCAAACAACAGACTGAATTTTTATAAATATCCCAAAATTTGAAAAATTGGTCGAAGTGGAAATGCTGGATAGGAAAACTACAACAACTGATACATATTCTCAGTAGGACTGTGAGTAAACCAATTTCCTGGCTTGTCTAAGTCTGAATACAGTATGTAGGCAGCAGTACCTACTAAACCACAGAGTATTTTTTTTTAAATATTTTGAAATTTGAAAATTTGGTCAATGTGGTGGCAGAAGAAAGGGAAACTGCGACTAGGTACGCATATTCTCTGTAGGAATGTGGGTTGATCAATTTTCTGCCTTCTCTGAGTCTGGGTGCAGTGTAGGTAGACTGTAGTACCTACTAAACCAGTGAGTAAATTTTTTCAAGTATCTCGGTATTTGAAAAGTTAGCCGTTATGGAGTCATAGTAGAGGAAAACAATGACTATATACGCATATTGCCAGTAGGAATGTGAGTGGGCCAATTTTTCACCCTGTCTGAGTCTTGGTACAGTACTTAAAAGGTTGTACCTACCAAACAATCGACTAAATTTTTTTGAAAATCCTAAAATTTAAAAACTTGGTCAATATGGAGGCAGAAAAGAGGAAAACTCCGACTACGTGCGCGTATTTTCAGTAGGAATGTTAGTGGATCAATTTTCTGCCCTCTCTGAGTCTGAGTACACTGTTTATGAGATTCTTACCTACTATGAGTATAGCTTTTTCTCAAATTTCTTGAATGTTTTTCAATTTATATATTTGTAGTTCGCATTATTGTTAGATAATTACTGTTTCAACTACAGTTTTGTGTTTTTCAAACTTTTTTTGAGCTTCCTGAAAAGTGGTTTTTTTTTTCTTTAGGTACATTTTTTCTCAAAAACTACTCGATAGATTTTTGTTTTTTTTTAAAGCATTGTGACGGTCAATGTCTTCTCTAAATCCCCTCGAGGGTTTTTTTTTTATCAACAATCTAACGTTTCCTATTCACAAGAAAGTGTTCTAAAATTAATCATTCTTTGTGTGAATTCCTACTGGGTTAGTATCTGGTGTGGAATATTTTGATATTACCTCGTGAGAATTTGTGTTTTTTCCTCCTAAACATTTAATTTTCAATTTTGGTAAAATTTGTAAATAACGTTAGTAGGAAAAGGTACCTATTTGAGTGTGAAAACTTTCAAAAAATCATGTTCACTCAATTTTTCAAAAATTTCAATTTCCTACTACAATTATCACTTTTTACAACAAATTCATAAAGATTTTGCAATCAAAAGTTGCGCCCAATTTAAAATCAGGGTTATCCATTCAAATCAACGGATCTTTTTTGTTTTTTATATTCAATTCCTAAAAAAATGTGGGGTTTGTGATATGAGAAAAGTCGGGTTTTCCTACTAAAATTTTGCATTTATTCAACTTTTTGGGGTGGTGGGCTACACTAAAGATCAAAATATTCTCAAAAACAAGATCAACAAAAATTGTCCAAAAAGGGCTAGAGTCCCCTTAATGTAGGTAACTTTTATTTCTTTTTTTTTTTTTAATTTGTAGGTAATTTTTTTTTGAACCGGCTTTGACCACTTTAAATTTGATTTTGATCAAACGATTTTTAAACCGAGATTTTTTTACTTTTCAAAGTACTGTTCTTTTCCAAAATTAATTTTTTCAAGGTTTTTTTTGAACTTTGAAATTTTGATGATGAGGAAAAAGTCACTGGAAAAATTTGACACTTAAACGGTTTTGGAACGATAGGTGCTGTACCAATTTCCAGGATTAAAAATATCTGTTATTAAAGGGATGTTATGGTTCCTTCAATTTCAAAGATAGGCAACGTATTCATCTAATTTCTTCTTACGTTAGTAACCCATTCGTATTTATAGTGAGAAGAGGGTGTATCGGGTCCTTTCCCTATAATGACAGTTTTATAGCTGGAAAAGCTAGTTTTAGAGTTTGAAAACTTATGAAAGTGGTGGCTTGTTTCGGAAAATTTGTATTTTGACTGTTGAGTGGATAAGTGAAAAAAATTGTTTTCTGAGTCAAAAAAATTGAAAAAAATACCATCTGTTGAGGGTGAAAGGAACTTTTCAATTCCGAACTTTTGATTTAATAAAATGTGGTCAAACATCCACCACTTGGAAATTTGCAGCAGCCCAAACTGAATTTCGATATTTACCTGATTTTATGAAGTTTTAAATTTTGTACGATTATAAAAAAAATCAGCATGAAGCTGACGAATAAATTTCTCCATTAATCAATTCGAGCAGTTGAAATTTGGTCGGAGACGTGACTTGAGTGTCACTGCCTGGATCAGGGAATCTGGTCAGAAAACGACTTCTCTCCATTATTCAAATCCATATCGAATTTGGTCAATTTTTATGAAGAACAAGTTAATTTCTGATGGGGACCGGGCTATCGGATTAGGACAACAGTGCCAGATCAGATGTCGATTTTGTGCATCATACCGAGGTCCTGACCAAAATTTCAGTTATTAAGGAATTAAGGTTCCTTAGTTGAAAAAATGTACCAAATTTCTCAAGTATGAGATTTCTCTGTAAATAATTGATCGAAATTTGGTAAAAAAAATAAATAAATTTCAGCAACTAAAATTTGACAGATGAGGATTTTGACATCAGGCATCATAGCGTGGTTACTTTTTAGTAACTTGGTTACTTTTTTCGAGACAAGTTACTTTTGGTTACTATTTCCACTTCAAAAGTTACTTTGGTTACTTTTTACCTCTAAAAGTTACTTTTTTCCAAAATTTCTCAAAAAATTTACCTTTTTTTCACAATTTTTCTCTAAAAATTGATTTTTTCAAGCGTAAAGTGTCTGATTAGTTTCGGTTTAGTCGAGTTTTGGAGACTTTTTTGTTTCAAAAAATTTCGCCCTCGCTCCGCTCGGGCAGTACATTGATACCTCTGTTTCTTGAATACACTATCATTCCCTAAATTTGAATCAGTCAAAATTGGTGTATTTTCATTCTCTTGGTTAAGTATAGTGAAATAATTTTCATCAAAAACTAGAGATTTTCACCCATATTTCAGTCGAAACTCCAATCAATTTCCAATTTGTCAAATAAAAATCAGTAAGTTTGATTAATATTTCAATGGAAAATCACTGATTTTCATATAAATTTACAGGGTAGGTAGGCTAGATACTCACTTTTTTTTACTGAATTTTGACACACCCTCATTTTTTTCAAATTCTTCCCCGCCCTTGCATAATGTCTGATTAAGTCCCGGAGTCGAGCAGATTCAATCCAAGCTCAATAAAAAAATGAAATTTTACCTCAAAAGTGTTCAGAGAAGTGCATTTTATTACTCTTCAAAAATAATTTTTCTTATTTCTTACATTAGAATATAATTTTCTAAATCTACATCAATCAAGTTTTATAAAAACTCTGCCTTTTTGAACCAATAAAATAATTTTCATTGATATTGCAGTCAAAAGTCGTTGATTTCTTAGTCGATTTTCAGTTAACCAGAAAAAAATCAGTAATTTTGACTAAACGATCAATGCGAATCACTGATTTTCATTTATATTCATCTCACTGATTCAGATTTAGAGAATTCTTGCAATTTTTCAGTTTTTCTTCGCTTTTATCTGTATTACATTTTTTCATCTGTCCACTGAAATTAACCTGACTTTACGAGCACTACTGTAAAAATAGATTTTGAAGTTTGTTACGAATTCCCCCCCCCACCCCATTTTTCTCCAATTCTCAGCCTCTCCCTCTCTCCCTTACATAATTTCTGGGAGCGCTTATAAGTTATAATAATTGCATTAAGTACTGTTATGTATATTAACGAAATAACTGCACAAGAAAAAAAAAATTTATAAGCTTTAATCACAAGCACAGCTTTCAACTTTACAATTGAACATCAAAAAATAACTAACTATAAATGAATAAAATAGCTCTTTTTATATAGAAAAATTATATTGAACTTCGGAATTAAAATATTGAATAATAAAAAAAAAACGTGATAAAATAGAACATCGACATGTGATCGATTCATGATATAAAAACGTGAAAAAAACGTGATCATTGAGATCATAACATCGAATAGGATCATATTATAATATTGAGACATGTGATCGATTCATGATATAAAAACGTGAAAAAAACGTGATCATTGAAGATCATAACATCGAATAGGATCATAATATCTAACATCGAATACGAATATGATCATAACATAACATCCCTCAGGGGGGTAAAAAAAAAAAAAAAAATTTGAGAAAAAAAAAAAAAAAAAAAATATAAAACGAAATCGTGCGATGATCGAAATAATAAAATAAAATAAAATGAAATGAAAGCGGAATATTTTGAAACGTGAATAATATCGAATAACTTAGTCGATTAGAACAACGTCATCGTTAAATTTTACCTTTTTATTACTTTTTTTAAATGTTGTAACCAACGGCCTTTTGTTCGAAGGAATGGCAATCCATGGAGGTAGTGCATTATTTAGAGGTGGTGAAGTAGAAATGGTTCTCTGTAGGTCGATGATTTCATTATTATGTCTGTTCCAGTGTAGGAGCATTTCATTCCTGTTTTTAATAACCGATCTTTGAAGATCCAAAAATTTTGCTGAGTCACTCGTCTGTTGGGCGCTTATTTTTGCAATGTCATCGTTGATTTTTGTAAATGCTTCCGCAGTTTTATTGAAAGCTTCTACAGCATAGGTAAGAAATCCGTTATGAGAGGTGACAAGTTGTTGTAATACAGTTCCCTGAAATTGAATCTGTTGCTTAAGCTGTTCATCTGTGGTACCGAATTGCTGGTAAATGTAATGGATATGTTCTTCGCTTTAAAGACATCCTTCTTTTCATTACATCTATTTCGCGTTGGATTTCCATTTTTATATTTGAAACTGTAGAATTTTCCGACAACAAATTATGCGAAAAATGGAATTTTCCGACAATGAATTATGCGAAACTGTGGAATTTTCCGACAACGAATTATGCGAAACTGTGGAATTTTCCGACAACGAATTATATGAAATTGTAGAATTTTTTCGAACGAATTATATATACGAACAAGTATACACTAACGAAAAGAAACGGACGAAATAAAAATCTCGAACGAATTAGAATGATACTTCTTTCTTAATCTAGGGTCATTTTATATAAAATTGTAGAAAATTTTTCATCCAATGACATCTTAGTATTAAGTCCTATGACTACAAATAAATAAAGAAGTTAATCAATAAATTTATTTAAGATAAATTCAACGGATGTTTTTCACTTTTTTGAGTGTCAAAGGTATATTTTCACAGTACTATCTATTTTGGTGCGACAGAAAGGACATTTATCTTCAATGCTCTTAGCACACTTCATGCAACAATTAGCATGTCCACAAGGGAGAAAAACACTACTAATTGGTCCTGATAGTGCATATGATGCAATCAGTTGAACTTTCAACTGGTTGAATCAATTCGTGCCCTTTAACAATTTTATATAAAAATTCCGTTAATTGCCAGTCACTGCTTTCGATAAGATCCTGTTTATCTATTGATTCTTCTAATTCATAAAGACTCCTCGATTGTATTACACAATTTTTCATAAACAAGCTTATCTCCTGGGGTGAAAGTATTTTCGAACCTATCTAAAATAAAACTAACAAACTGTTTTTTCTCTTTTCTGTCTCTTTTATTAATTCGATTCCAAATGCTAGATTGTTCATGAAAGAAAGTTTCTAGCATTATTTCTGTTTTTGGATTTGGTTCATTAGCTAGTTTTTCTGTTGTTTTCCGAATTCCAACTTTAAGATTGAAAGCTGCCATTGGTAGGTCGTTTTTTGAAATTTGAGGTTTTAGGTGAACATAGTTGAAATAATTTCCATAAAGCTGTTTGATAGTCTTCCAATGATCCATCTGAATCCTAAATGGTAAGAGACCTTGAATTTGAGAAAATCTAAGGACTGGATGAGGGTCAATTGGTGGAATCTGGATTTGAAAAAAGGCAGATCTAAAATCTGCTGCAGAGAAAAAGATTCATTACTGTAAAAGAAAAATTTCATAAAAATTCAAAGTTAATTCAAAAATAATCACAAAATTTTGAGAAAATTTCCCTATCTAAATGCTTAAATTATTCTGATCTTAAATTTACCCTTTTTGAATTTGACCTTAAATTACGAACATATATTGGATTTGGAGTATTTGGTAAAAGATCGAGAGCTATGTGGAGCAAGTGAAGGCATTTCCTACTCATTGTTAGGAATTTCAAATTCATTTCTAACTACAGTGGTTCTGTTTCCGGGTAGACATTCTGTAATCATTCTAAAAAACATCCACAATTCACATTTTCTGGCTCATCTATGATTGTGGTATCCCTATAGCTAGAGGGGGTTTTTTTACAAAGGCAATAATTTTGGTAACATCTTACAATTTTAAGAATTATATATACTATAATGAGTCCTATAATTATATTAATAATTACATGAATCCAAAGAGAATCGATTTTCAAAAGATTCGTGGGTAATTGTTTTTTGCAAAATTTCATCATATTGATCAAGCTTTATGAGATAAAATTTTTAATTCGTTACTATGTAAATTGGTAAGTTGAATAGGCTGCAAGTTTCTAACATTAGAGTCGTTTTCAAACGTCTTAAATAAGAGGTTTCATGAATGCTTGCAAAAGGTAAAAATATTTTCATAGTTCATTTTTAATTTCAGATTGAGCATTCAAAATTGTATTGTGTGAGTATATCCTCTACAATTTTTTTCCAAAGATAAAATTCCGATTGGAGGTAATTGAATATCTTCAAATAAATTTAACATTATCACATTCTACAGATAATTTGGTTTGAATTACTTAAAATAAAAATCCATTCGTTTCCTTGAAGGGGTTCCCAAATTTCAGCTTCAATTTTGACACTTTTTGTTTCACAATCTTCAGGAATTTTCGTTTTGTAAGAAGTGTCAACAATTTGGTTTCACAAATTGGACTATTTTTGCTTCATAAATTACATTGGTGTAGCACAGAAAATTTGAGTTTTTAATTTCTTCACAATTCGAAATTGAGGATAATTTGGAATATCTGGTGAAGAGATCAGAAATCAGAAGGTATTCGAAAGAAGGTTGAATAAAGTGATAAAGATGAGGAATTTGAGTGGAGGGAGTTGGGAAAGGGAGTAATTTGTAAAATTTGTATTTTTGGGAATGCACAGAGGGTACCCTGATGGAAAAAAAATTAAAATTCCATTTGAGGAAGATGGCGTCAATTTTTGCAGATATCGATGTACTGAAAAATATTATTGAATTCATTGACAATTGGAAATTCTCTGTCTGCTGGTAATCTGGCTGTTTGTAATTCTAGTAACAGGGGCTTTTGGAGTAATGACTGAAGGATGAAGAATATTCTTTTTAGAAAATAAAATGGCTGAAATTATGTTGTCGAATTCATTTTCCATCCGATTGGTTAATTCACTTAATAAATTAACATGATCAGTAATTTTCAAAATCAAATCATTATCAAATTTTCGATCTATAGTATTTGCCATTAAAATCATTGATTCTCCTGATATTTTCATTTAAGACTTGTTCATTGATTCTTAAATTTGAAACTGTATCATTGAAATTTTATAATGGTACTTTTAATAACTTGAATTTGTTGCTTCATTAAAAGTTTGAATGTTTTGTTCATTCATATTGGGCTTGGGAAATGGCGTCTGAATAAAATTTCGCATCATCAGCATCTGGTGTTCCAAATAAAAATTTGAAAACATAGGATCCGGCATCAATAAGTCCTCTTTTGGTTCTAGATCCATTTTCATGTCCAATTAAATAGAGAAATGGTTTCAAATTTTGAAGTTAAATCTGGAAACACTGGTTTGTAATAATCTGATAGTTTGATCACAGTAATAGGTATCCTTTCTATGAGGATATTGCTGACATAATCCTGCAGTCTTTAAAATCAAATTTGAAAAAAATATGTAATCTGGCTTCAGAAAAAGAAATATTCGTTGAGCTCAAAAGTGTCCAGGTATCTGAAGAGTAATTTTTGCATCTCCTAGGTGTTCGTATAAAAAAATTCCAGGTAAATTACGAATTCTTACTGAATGAATTCTTGGTTTGAATGTTGCTGATTAAGCTAATCACAATCAGAGTGGCGATTTTCATCTGAAAAATAAGGTTTCAACATAATCAGTATGATATGTTTGATGTTTTCTTTTAAGGTTTTAAAACTACTGTGTTATTGTGGGAATTTATTTTTACAATCTTATAGGGACCATGAAAATTTGGACTTAATTTTTTTTGGTCCTTCCTGGCCTAATGGACTTAACTTTTTACTAAAACTAAATCATTGACCTTAAAATATGAGGATTTGTTTTCTTATCATATTGAATCTTAGATTTATGCTTAGATTTTTAATAAACTCTCCTTGGCTAACTGATGAAATAGCATTCAAACGTAATTTTAATTGTGAGTAATAATCGTCATAAGTGTACTGAAATTGGGGTTCATTGGTAAGAGAGAACTAGGTATCCTAGCTTTCCTTCCAAATAAAAAGTTCAAAAAGGGAGTTTTCCTGTGGCTTCATGAACATTGGTATTATAACAAAAAATTGAAATGAGGAATTAAAAATATCCCAATTCGTATGATCATCATTTATGAAAGCTTTTAAATACGTTTTAAAGTCAAGTGACTTTTTTCCAAACTTCCATTGCTTTCTGGATGATAAACTGAACAAAAAATATGCTTAATTTTATAAATTTTTGTCAAATGTTTCAATTACTTCTGAAGTAAATTCTGTGCCTTGATCACTTAAAAGTGGTATCCGGAAATTCCAAATAATGAAAAAAAATCGATATAATGCTTCAGCTACATGTCAAAGCTTCATGATTTTTATAGGAATTGCATTTGAAAATTTTGTCAAATCATCTTGCATGGTTAAAATGAACTGATTTTCGGATTCTGAAATAGGTAAGGGACCTACTACAGGGTGCGCCAGTGCAACAGGACACATTTTCAAATCGCGACTGTAAAAAAAATAAAAGAGGAGGGGTAATGCGGTTTGCGGCACGAGATAGCCAGATGTTTCAAGTTTTGTGTGACGGTTAGTATTCGTCACCATGTCTGCGTGGAACAAGGTACATCGCGCCTTCGCGGTAGAGACGTTTTTCAAGAGTGGTGAATCATACATAAAAACGATGCGCGAGTTTTGTCGACATTTTAAGATTTCACCTCGTAAACCAATACCAAGTCGAAATGTTCTGAAAGTGTGGGTTCATAATTTTCGTGAGAAAGGTTCTGTACTTAAACCGAAGCCACAGGGCAAGCGGAGATCCATTCGAACCCCAGAAAACATCGAACGAGTGCGAGAAGCTTTTCAAAAGAGTCCGGGAAGATCTCATCGAAAACACGCCGCAAATCTCAGAATGAAGGCTTCCACGGTACGTCGCATACTTCATGATGATTTAAATTTCCACCCATATAAGATATTGATGACACAAGAACTTCTCCCGACTGATCCAGCCGCCAGATTGAATTTTAGTGAACGTTTACTGCTTGCAATCGAAGAAAACGAGGTGCCTCTGAATAAGATTTTGTTTACCGATGAAGCTCATTTTTACCTTCATGGCGATGTTAACAGTCAAAATATGCGGTACTGGAGCCCGGACAATCCACGTGTTATTCAAGAAAAACCTCTTCACTCCCCTAAAATTACTGTTTGGATGGGAATCGCTTCGTTTGGTCTGATTGGGCCGTATGTGTTTGACGCGACTGTTAACGGAGACAGGTATCGAAGCATGATAAACGAGTTTCTCCTGCCCGAATTGCGACGAAGGAGAAAGTTGTCGTCTACGTGGTTTCAGCAAGATGGTGCCACATGTCATACTGCTAACGAAACGATGACATTGTTGCGAAAACATTTCGGAACTCGGATAATCTCGCGGAACAGTGAAATCAGCTGGCCACCGCGCTCACCCGATTTGGCGTGTTGCGATTTTTTTCTATGGGGGTACCTGAAGTCCAAAGTGTACGTCGATAAGCCTAGGGACTTGGAACACCTTCTAGCCAACATTCAGCGTGAAATTGGAGCAATTACCCCAGCCATTTGCCAGAAAGTGATCGCCAACTTCAAAAAACGATTGGAAAATTGTGTGAAAAATAGGGGTGGTCATTTGAGCGACGTAATTTTTAAGACTAAATAGTTTTTTTATATGCGTTTGAATTAAATAAAAATTGATGAATTTCTACACATTTTCGTTAAAAAAAAATTTGGTTTCGATAATTTGTTCCGGAGCTATCGCGATTTGAAATGTGTCCTGTTGCACTGGCGCACCCTGTACATCAATTGCTAATCTCTGGAAAGGATGATCACTTGTGGTTGTGATAATCATTGGATTTTTGATTGGATGATTATCTGTTTTAATTAAATTTGACAATCTGAACAACATTTTTGATGAATTTTTTGATGTCTTGTCTCCATATTTCACCCATTCTATTTTTTTTGATTCGTTTGAAAGTTTATTGAATCCAGAATGTCCTGCTAAAAGGCTAGAATGATTTTCCTTAATCACTTCCCTTGATTTTGTCTGGTGGAACCTTAATTTTTGATTTGTGCAAATAATTGGCTGAAATATTCGTTTCTTTGAAAAGAAAGAAATCATTTCCTTGAATTTTTCCAAATTCACTTTTTCGTATTCATTATTAATAAATGAAATAAATATTTGCTTCAAATTGATAGTAGAAACGTGATCTCGAATTTCCTTGATTGTGTGAAATAATTCTGAATATGACAAATTTTATTCATAGAAATTTTGTTTATATAACCCAATAATCAAATGGTTATTTTCCTTTTTTTGTAAGTTTAAAACAATCTTTAGTTTTTCATATCCTTGGGAAATTCGGCAACCTCGGAAATTATCTTTTACTGTAGATAAAAATTCATTTTCATCTTCTAAATGAGCACTGCTAAATATTATGACGTTGGGTTTAGTTAAACATAGAATTCATTGATTGTTTGAACATTGATTAATTTCATGGTTCATGTAATGAAATTTCAAAAAATCTTCGTAACTTTCATTTTTGTTCTTGTATAAGATTCTTTTTTAAATCCTTAGATAAAGCATCTGCATTTGAATTCATTTTTCCGGGTTCGGTTGTGCAAAATTTCGTAGTCATCCATTCTTCTAATTTTAATCGTCCATCTTATGAGCCTTGATCCTGGGTCTTTTGCAAATTTAAATAACCAAGTTAAAGAAAGGCTTATGATCTGTGATAATTTTAAACCCCTTCGACAAGAGATAAGGTCTAAAGTGTTTTGTTGCCCAAACAATAACTAATAATTCCCTTATCATTTGTGGAATAATTACATTCGCTGATTCCCAAAGTTCGACTTGAATATGCAATAGGCAAGTCTTTTCCAAATTTCCCCTGAGATAAAACGCACCTATTGCAAAAATCTGATGCATCTGTGGTTAAAATAAAATTCCCTTTTCAAAATTTGGGATATTGAAGAATTAGATCGCTGATGAGAATTTTTCTTTGAATTTTTTAAAAAAGAATTTCTTGTCAATCAGTCCAATGAATTTGGGATATCCCTTTTTTTAATAATTTTTGAGTGGTTTAGCAATTTTTGCAAATTCTGGAATAAATGTCCGATAATATTCCAGTTAATCCTAAAAATTGCTTGATTTCTTTATCTGTTGGTTTGGTCTTGGAAAATTTTTCAAATGGCTTTAATTTTATCCGGATTTGGTTTGACTCATTTTCAGTGATTGTGTGTCCCAAATACACAACTTCCCTTTTTTCAAAAATTCACATTTATCAGGTTGCAATTTTAAATTATTCAAACGAAGAATCTTTTTTGAAAACTTGCTAATCAATTTTTCTAGCATTGATCTTCTAAATCTGCTGCATAAATTAAATATCATCATGTAGACAAAGCATTGTAATCCTATTAATCCAGTCAATACAGCATCCATCCCCCCTTCTTTGAAATCTTGGCTGGACCATTTTTGCATCCAAATGTGCATTCTTAGCCATTCATAATGACCATGAGATGTTTGAAAAAAGCTGTTTCGGAATATCTTCTTTTTTCATGGGAATTTGATGAAATCCCTGAGGCTAAATCAAGTAATGTGAAAAATATTTTGAACGACCTAATTGATCTAAAAATTTCATCAAGTGAGGTTAATGGAAAAGCATCAACAACTGTGACATCATTTAATTTTCTATAATCAATTTAACAACTCGCCATTTTGTTTTTGTCCTGAGGCATCCATCTTTTTTGGAACAATCCATAAAGGAGCTGACCATGGGCTAACAGATGGTTGAAATAATTTTCTGTTTCAACATTTTTGAATTTGATTTTCTACTTCCTCTTTTAATTTTCTGGATGTCTATAATTTTTTCACAAAAATAGGAGCATTATCACCTGTGTGATTTCATGTTCAATGACCTTTGTTTTTGATAAAATGTCCCTCCTGGGTAAATGAAAATATCCGAATAATTTAAACACAAAGGTTCAATGGATTTTTTTCTCTTTCATTATTTAAATGGTCTAGACGAAGTTCCTTTTTCAATAATTCCTTTCTAAAATTATCAGCCGAATATTTTGCTAATGAGTTTTGTTGTACTTGACATACTTTCTAGCTTTATCTTTTGACGTCATTAAAATCCGAATTAGATAAATGACAATTCTTCTCTTATCTTCATTCTCGTTTTTCATTTTTCTGAGAATTTTAATTTTATGACTCGAGTTGAATGAAAAAACCTTGATTTAAAAACGGCTTCCTTAAAGGAATTGGACCAAATTGGAAATTTGAAATAGCTTCAAATTCGGACTTTCTTTTCAGGGCATTTAATACAGTGACATAAGCTCTATTTTTTTGTGAATTTTGTAATTGCTCTTGAAATTTTTAAATATTTTTCTCCAAGTTTTGATATCTTCTGGAATTAATCTTCTTGAATTTCTGGATTTATAATTTCGGCTTCAATCAAAGTCTACTTCTTGGAGCTAAGACATAATGAAAGAGGCTTGGTGCTTTTGAAAAAGATCTTTGGAGGCTTCGTAGGTCCTTGCACATAATAAAATTTAATTGGATTCTTGAGATTTTGAAGTTGAATTGTCTTTGATTTGAATAAATTGATGTTTGCTTTCTGATTTTTTAAAATATCATTTCCTAAAACCATCATATGGAATATTTGAATCTTCTCGAATTATGTGAGATTTGTGGAAGGGTGGTTTTTCATTCCAACTTGAAATGGAATTATAAGCATTATCCTATGGTTTTTGATTGGGCTTCCTTGGAAATCCTTCCAGAAATTAAATTTTGATCAGTATATATTGAGTTTCCAGATTTTAAATTATTGGTTTTTAAAAATACACATTTCAGCACCTCCATCAACCAGAAATTTGAAATTTTCATTTTTGCTTTGCTTCTGATTGGAGATTTTGTGAACCTAGAATTTGAAGAATAAAGGGGAATTTGACATTCGTTGAATACCTGTAGATTCGACAACCGGTTCGGTATTCGCAACCGGTTGTTGGTGTACGAAGTTTAAAGAAACCAGAATTATTTTTATCATTTTTTCAAAAATCTACCAATTCCTTGGTGTTTGATTAGTTTTTCTTACAATTGAAACAGCTACAATTTTTTTTGTTGGAATTATTTTGAAATAATTTTGAGTTATTTGAATTATTTGAAAATTTTGCTGAACTCTATTTGATTATTATACTGTCTTTTTTCTGCAATCCTTAATTTTCATGTCCGGTTTCTTACAATAAGTACAAAGTTTTTTGACGAAATTTGAATTTCCTTGAACGGTTCTGAATTTGAGCTTTTTTTGACAGCAATGCTGGAGTACAATGGTATTGGGTTTTTGCAAAATGAACAATATCGGTTTCGAGTTGGATTAAAATTCGGATTTTTGGATTATTATTTTTCCTACATCATTTGTATGATGTTTTCCTTCTTTTTTACAAGTTTTGCAGATTTTTTAGATCTGAATGAATATTTAAAGCTCCTTTTCTTCATTGATTGCAATTGTAAAAGACTTTCATTTAAAGTTGAAATTTCCCTCCTCTCAAAAAATGGGAAATTTGAGGGTGGCAAATGGAACAAAAATCGGATTCAAACATTTCATTGATACTGGATAATTTTCCAGGCAAAAGAGAGACATCAGTTGCAATTTTTTTTTTAGGCAAAGCCAAAAACCTAGCAGTTAAATTCTTTAATCTTTGATAAAAATTGAGTAAAATTTTCATTTTATTTTGCCTATACTACCAATTCTTTCAAAAATTTGTACCTGTGGTTTTTTTCTTGGTATACTAAAGTTTCAAATTTTTCTTTGGAGTTCGTTCCCAAGAAGAAAATGATAAGATTTAGATGTGTTTTGCAGGAGCTTTAATAATTTTGGGAAAGAACCGCTCTTCAGAAGTCGCTTTGTGTTTTTCTTTGGGATGGCCAGCTCAAATGCATTATTACATCGACTATGAAATCCGCTTTAAAATTCTGCCCATTTCCATTTAAAGGTGCTAGAATTAAGGAATCGATAGGCAATAGGATATCTTAAAGTTTCATCTTCATAAGTAGGAACCTTTTTTTCAGTCAGGATTTAAAATGAGAAACGAATTATTTTTTAGAGACTTGAAATTAAAATTGAAAAATAGGTGATTTTTAAAATTTACACTTCTTAGAATTTAACATTTTCTTAAATTAAATTAACCTGCTTTAAAAGAAATTAATTTTCCCCAAAAATTTCTTAGATTTAAAGAGAAGGCTTTGTGATTTTATTATTGAATTATCTGATTTTTTTTTTTTTTTTTATGAAAATTTTACTCACTTTGCAATACTCCGTTTGGTTTCTTTTGGTCCGAAGAAAAAAATTCACGACGAGTTAAAAAAAAACGAAAGAAAATATCGAATGATCGACCTTTCGTGTATCACGAATCCCGAATAACGAATCGCAAAGAAAAAATTAAAAAATTTTCCTTGATTTTTCTCAGAACGAATGCCGGGAAAACGAATTTCATTCACAGAAAAAAAAGATCGAAAATTTTAAACATTTTAAACTCGAACTGGGACACGAATAGAGTCCTACCGACTGCGCCAAATTTTTTAGGTTTATTAACGAAATAACTGCCACAAGAAAAAAAAATTTATAAGCTTTAATCAACAAGCACAGCTTTCAACTTTAACAATTGAAATTTCAAAAAAAACTAACTTAAAAGAATAAAATGCTCTTTTTATATAGAAAAATTATCTTGAAACTTCGGAATTTAAAATATTGGAATTTAATAAAAAAAAAAAACGTGATAAAATAGAACATCGAATGTGAATCGAATTCATGATATAAAAACGTTGAAAAAAAAACGTGATCAATTTGAGATCATAACATCGAATAAGGATCATATTAAATATTGAGACATGTGGAGCGAGTCATGATCTAAAAACAGTGAAAAAAACGTGATCTTGAGATCATAACATCGAATAGGATCAAAATAATTCTAAACATCGAATACGAATATGATCATAACATAACAGTACATACATGTTTTTTTTTTTTTTTTTTTACACATTTTACCATTAAAAAATTTAAATTTTTTGGTTTCTTTTTGGTAATACATTGGTTTTCTTTTTTTCCCCAAATTGGGGGAAATTTTAAATTACTTTTTTTTCCCCCAAATTTCACTTGATTTCCCCCGTAAAATTTCCTTTTTTTTTCCCCCCTTTTAAATTTTTTCTCAAATTTGGGAAACCAAAATCTTTTGCTTTTTTAAATAATTCTTACGTCATTTGGGTTTATTTTCCCGGGTTTTTGGTGCCCAATTGCGGACACGCTGCACTCGTAAATTTGTTTTTTTGCAAAATATTTAAGGGCGAGTGCCCCGTAATCAATTTTTTTTTTTTACGAAAAGAGATGAAATAAAAAAAAGGGGGTTGAAGAGGGGAACCCCCTTGGCCTAAAAGTATTACGCGTCATATGGGGTGGGTGTAGTACATTTGCTTTTAATTGGGTTATTTCTCTTTTCTGCGCTGTTATCAGATTTCGGTTCTCAGTTTTATTTTCAGTTCCCGTTTACCCTTGAACTTGTGACGTCATCTTGCCAACGGATTAAGATTTTCAAACGATAAAATCGCGCGTAATAGATTTTTTATCAACAGCAATTTGTTTCACAGTGGATATTCGTTTTACGGATGTTTAGCACATACGGAGCAAATGTAAATTATATACTCTGTATAATCGCTGGAATAAATAAGCACCATACACTAGCATGGATTTGGGGGGGCTTTACTTTCTTCTTCTTCGGTTGAAACGTTTTTTTTTTTTTTGAAATTTATTGCTTACTGATCTGTTTTAATCTTCGTGTTAAAATTTCGTTGGAAAATTGAGAATTTCTCGCACATGGTAGATGTCGTGGTAACCGCGATAACCTAGGCCGCAAAGGTCGCAACTCGCAGCTTCGCAAGCTCGGTTTTGTCATCCGTTTCCAATTTCATTTACGTCGTCGGAGAAATGAATTGGTAAGGGTTGATCTCGTCCAGTGCAAAGGTATGTAACGGATGATGCCTGGCGTTTATGGTAAAGCGTGCTGGCGCGAATTTATGTTGAAGAATTTATTGATGAGAATTTCAATTAATCGAAAAAAAAAAAAAAAAAAACCGAGTCTTCGCCATGCCAAAACCGCCACGCGCACTAACCGCAAGGGATATCGAATATCGTCGATTTTTAAGGAAAATGCAAATTTATCTTATTGGGAGTTTTTATTGTTTGTTGTAAAAGGTTTGCTTCGCGAGGAAAATTCCCGAATTGTAAATTAAACGCAATGGGAGGGGATTATTTTATTGAG
Source organism: Pseudococcus viburni (assembly GCA_033439095.1). Lineage (NCBI taxonomy): Eukaryota > Metazoa > Arthropoda > Insecta > Hemiptera > Pseudococcidae > Pseudococcus > Pseudococcus viburni. The sequence goes on along the minus strand of JAVBJF010000410.1, from coordinate 5,397 downwards.
GAATAGCCGGAATTTTTGTAGGTATTTGGATCAGTTGGATTTTTTTATTATTTTGGAAATTTTGGATTCATAATTTTTTGACAAGATCTGATGCTTTTTGAGGCTATGGTGGGGAGTAGGAGATGAAAAGTGTCTGTTTCATTTGATTAACTTTCCAAAATGGGTCTTTATGTGTTTTTCAGCCATTCAGGCCCCATTCTCCCAACTTTTCAGCTTAATTTTGATTTAAATTTAATTGGTAATTTAATGGGCCTCATAATTTTCAAATGTTTGGGGATTTTTTTTCTAAATAAAAATGATGTCGAAAATGACCATTTTTGGGAGAAAATTGCCATGGATTCGCAGCTGCTTCAATTTTTTGACGATTAGGCAACAAATTCTGAAAATAAAATTTGTTTCGCGAGGCCTTTAACTTTTTACAGAAATTTTCACTTTTTTCGGTAATTTTTCAATTTGTAGAAAGCGATTTTTTTTTTCACTTGTAATAGGAAAAAGTTACGGCAATTGTTTTTTAAAAAATTATCAATTTTTTGGAATTTACCACAACTTTTGAGAAAATCGTTGTTTTTAAACGACCATTTCCCAATCTTAAATGGTCGGTTTCTATCGTTTCCTCAAAAACGACGAAAAACGACCATTCCCCACTTTCTATATTTGGTCTTTCGGTTGTTTTTCCCAAACGACAAAAAAAAAAAAACGGACAATTTCCCAGTTTTATAAAAGGGTTGTTTCCAGGTTTTTTTTCTAAAACTACAAAAAAACGGACGATTCGCCATTTTTAAAATGTTCATTTCGAGTCGTTTTTTCAAGAACGAAAAATGAACATTTCCGTTTTACAAACTGGGCGTTTCGGACGACAAAAAAAAACAACTATTTCCCAGTTTTCTGAAATAGTCGTTTATCCCAATAGTTTTTTTTAAAACCGCCGAAATACCACCATTTTTTTAGGGGTTGTAAGGTAATCGTTTCAGTCGTTTTTCAAGATATACGCACGACGAAAACCAACATTCTCAAATTTTTCTAATGAAGATTAAACGATATTACACCAGAAAAAAGGAGTTTTGACTTTGGCATCCCAAAAATTTTTTTTTTGGCGTTGGTGAAACGTCAAATTTAAAAAAGTACGGTGGCTTTAAATTATTGGTATTAAAATTATGCTTCAGGGAATTCCATATTTTCAGATTGAATGCTTTGATGTTAGGATCAAATGGGAAACTTGTTGATCCACAAAATTTGGGTTCAATCTTGGCTCGGAAAAATTTGTCAGATTTGTAAAGTTTTTTAGATTAAACGAATTTTTTTTAATTTTTAATATTTTAAAGATTTTAAGATTTGTGAAAATTTTGAGGTGAAAATTTTTAGATTTCTGAGATAGATTTTTTCGATTTATTACTGAATTTTTTTACAGAATTAAATATTTTGCATTAATAAAAACCTAAAAATTTTCTAATTTTTTCTTCAACGTTGCCCAATATTTTTAAGGTGAAATCTTTGTAAAATTTTTGAAAGTCATAAAAAAATTTTTTAATGAGTTGGGAATTTTTTTGAATTTTCATTTATTTATGATTTTTTTGGCTTTTTAAGATTTCAGAAGATGTAATTTGCCGATGAATTTTTCCATCGAAAGAATCATCGCACGTTTTTTTGCAAAGTTTTTGAGGCGAGAGATGAAAATTTGAAAAATTCCCCCCCAAAAATCATCCCAGGAGTTATTCTGAGAACTTTTGGCGCGATTTTTATTTCATCCGCAGAATCATCGTGCAAGATTTTCCAGAGTTTTTGAGCTTTGGAATGAAAATTTGGATTAATTTCATCCAAAAAAACAGCCCAGTTTTTCAGAGCATTTTTTGACTGCGAATTAAATTGCGATTAAATTTTCATCGCAGAAATCATATTGCCACGTTTTTTCGAGTTTTTTTAGCCTGGGATGAAAAATTTTGTCCCAAAAAAAAAAATCATGACACCAATTTTCTGAGCGTTTTTGGCTGCGATGACATTCTTAGATGAAAATTAATCGCAAATTCATCGCAGCCAAAAAATGATCGGAAAAATGGTGGTCATGGATTTTTCTTTAGGTCAAATTTTCAGCCAGCCTCAAAAACTCGGTAAGAACGTGCGATAATTCTGCGATGAAATTAATACGCAGTGAAAATGCTCGGAGATGAAAAATCGTGTGATGATTTTTGTTCGGGATGCGTGAATTCATTCAAATTTTAATCCCAGTCCTCAAAATTCGAAAAAAAAGGGTGCGATGATTCTGCGGATCTCTGAAACTCATCAAGTTTTGAGATTCGCATGATTTTTCAGGATTATGAATTTTTTTGAAATTTCCGTACGTTTAAACTTTTATTGATTTCTTATGGTTTCTGGAACTTCTAGAATAAAATTTGTTCATGTTTGTGAAAATTATAAGATTTGTGAGATTTACATAAAGATAAAATTGAAATTTTTTTGAGACTTTCGAGATTCCAAGGCTTTTAAATTTTTGCTTAGAATTTTCCAAGGTTTCTAAAATTTCCTAGGTGAAAATTTTCATTTTTTTTTTGAAAATGCCAAAACTTTTGAAAAATTTTTTAGATTTTGGATTTTTAAAATTCCTGAGATAGAATTTTTTGTGATTGGGTTTTTTGTGATAGTTTTTGAGAATTCGAAAATTCGTTTGGATATTTAAGTTCTGTGATCTCGTAAATAATGCAAATGAAATAAAGCCTAAGAAATCAATCCCTTTCCGTGTCGAATCTTTCAGCATAATTAATTATTGGGAACACGTTTTACAAAACTTTTTGATTCTCCGTGATTCTCTCTCACTTCAGATTCAAAATTATTTAAATTTTCACCATTTTTCCTTTTGTGAAATTGAAAATTGATAGAATATTACCCTTTCTGTTTTTTTTTTTTTTTTACCAAATTCTGCTACCGTTGCAAGTCAATTTCCTGAATTTGAAGTTATTTTGTTTGTATTAGCTGTCTAAGATACTCAAAAAATGAAATTTCTGGGATCATTGAATAAATTTGATACATTCTTCTTTCCCACTTGCTAAAAATTCACCAAATCTGAGCTTTTTTTCGACACAACCCCAAGTTCATAAATCCACAATCATCACATACGTTTAAAAATACAACCTCTAAACTTTGTAAATTCGGCCAAACCAATAAAATCGATCACATTTAAACGATTTAGGCGGTAAAACGTCCGCCTTTTTTGAAAACTACCCGACGATATAAAATTTAAAGGAAAAATCCTGCGAAAATAAAAACATAACCAAGGTGCAGTGGGGCAATTGCAAACCACTTTTTGATTAGTGACACTTTGCCGGTTCACTGTGCCGGCTCTATGGCACCAATCAACCTGAAATTTCTGTCACACAAACTTCAAGGGGTTCTCTATTGGTGGGAAAAATTTCGTATCATTTAGTTTATAAATTTATGAGAAAATAAAATTTTAAAATTTTTCAATTGCGTTTTTGCATTTACCCCGCCATGGGGCAAATGCCAAATCGTAAATTATTTCTGAAGGTGCTAATTTTTTTTCAGTTTTGATGGTCAAATCGGAATCTACGTAAAATTTACTACCTTTTAATATACTCATTACCTTCGCTTGATCAAAATTTGTCGGAGATATCCAAGAAAGAAAGAATTTTTTAAGGAAGTGAAAAAATCTCATTTTTTATTTTTATTTTTATTTTTTTTAATGAGCATAAAAATTGAAAACAAATGATCACTTGTGATAAGTATGACGTATTTTATTGGAAAACACAAAATTTGAGAAAATTTGAACAATATTTTGATAATAACTCCCAAAAACGCAAAAATGGCAAAATTTTGTAAGTAAATTATCAAAATTTAATATAAATTTTCACACTTTTGACAGAACATAGTATTCTTTTTTTTGTATTTTCGACCCATTTTACATCTAAAAAATCGTTTGAAAAATATCTGAGAGTATAAATAAAAATGATAAATATGTTCGATTTTGCAATTGCCCCGCATGACCTTTTTCGGGGTAAATGCAAAAACGCATTTTTTTTTTTTCCCGCCAATGTAATGAAATTTTTTTCAAAAATGATAGTCCTTAGCTTTAACTTAGATCTATTTCGTATAATTAATCACCAAAAATCAGTTTTAAAAAAATTTACTTTATACTTTTTTGACCATTTTGAAAAAAACTGATAAACTTTACTTATGAGTGATTTTGACACATGTTTGTAAAAAACATTCCACAAAGCAAATGCTGCAACCGATTTTGTTCAAACTGAGGGATATAGGTAATAGATGTGGTTGACCTACCAAAAGATGGCGCGATCAAAAAATTATGTTAAACTGACCTCCAGAAGCATGATTTTTTGCAAAAATACCCCGATTTTTGCAATTACACGCACTGCACCCTCACATATTTTTAATCCTTTTTCGCGTAAATTTTTCCCTTCACATACACGACGGACGACCGCATACAGCGAAAAGAATCGAGATCGAAACTAATCTTCCATAGCGGGCGGGTAATAAAAACACTTTAAGAAAAGATACATTATCCTATTAATATCAAAGACCACTTAAGCTATAAAAACTACGCCGAAATCACGCACTTATCATTTTTATAAGCCCGAAGTTGAACGCAATAACCGATCTCCTAAAAATTACTATCAGAAATTTTAGTTGGCGAAAATGACCATAGTTTTGGTCTCTACATATACATGATCCTTAAATAAGGTGCGGGGGCTGTTACGATTCGTTATCGAGTTAAATACTCTCAAGATTTAAATCAGGCCTTGGGGGTTAACCTCGCAGGGGGAGGAGGATACAAGGATATAACTTGGAACCCTCTCGAGAGATAAAAAATCAATCTGGTAATTAGTCTTTTGCCTTTGAAGGAAACCGAAATTGCTTGCAAATTTACATTTAAAGCGAGCTGTGGATTTGGGAAAAACGAAGATGCTGGAGGGAGGAAGGGAGACGTTGAGACGTTCTACTCTCGCCATAGAGGTAAATACGAATCGAATTTATGTGTAGAATGTTGTACCTATACAGCGCCATGTCTTGTAACTCGTTTTTAATTAGACTGGTGTTTTATGCTCAGTATATAGGGTGTTCGGTTGACGGAGGTGAAAGCGAAATAAAAAAGAAGCCGCTAGAGGGCCGGATTCGAACACGGTAGAAAATTTACTACGGTGGCGCCATCGGTTTGTACATTTTTACGGTGTAAAAAATTAAAGTAGTTTAACATTTTATAGATTTTGTGAACACGAATCGACGCTGGGATGGTGAAAAAAACCGGAATAAAGCTGCGTGGCTTTATCCGTTATACTGAATTTTCATTAGTGATAATTTGGTGATGTGATGCTGGGATGAGAGAAGACCAGCGAGTACGTTATACCGGCGACGAGAAACCAGAGACAAACG